>CAUYPK010006765.1:0-58349 GCA_963574355.1 Loris lydekkerianus
CCTCTACCTAGATACAGCCAATGTGGTACCATGCCACTGGCCCGACCCTGTCACTCACCTCTTCCCCCGCCTTCTTTCCCTGCCCCTTCTCCACAATAAAAAAAATAAATAAATTATAAAAAAAAAAAAAAAAAAAAAAAACAAAAGCAAAATGTGCATTGATTAGGTTTTCTCTTGACTTTGTTTTATAAAATTAGGTGTATATATACAGTGAGAACAGTACCTTCATAAATAAACTCTAAATTATTTCTTGTATAAGTTTTTTTAAAATGCCAAAGTGAAAAATTTTGGGAACTATAATTGTGAAACATGAGGTATGAGAAACATGCAAAAGTGAAACGAATACAAACATAACTAACTGAAATCAGAGTATGCAGTTATTCCAACATAAGAGTTTTTGATAATATACTATAAGATAGATATATATGGAATTAGAAGCTGGTGATTTCAATGTGCCACCTTTCTTTCACAAGGATAGTGAAAAAAAGCAATTCAAAAAGAATGTGATGAAAAGTATATTAAAATGATTGCTACCATTTGCAGCAATCAGATGGAACTGCAGAACATTGTGTTAAATGAATAATCTTGGTACAGAAAGGCAAATATCACATGTTCTCATTCATCTGTTTGAGCTACAATGATTGATCTCATGGTGGTAGTGAGTAAAATGATGTTTACCACAGGCTGGGAAAGGTAGTGGAGGAATAGTGTTTACCAGAGGGGGATGAAAAGGAATTGCTTAATGGGTACAAACACACAGCTAGAAGAAATAAGTTTTAGTGTTGTTAATTGCTTATAATAGTAAATGTCTTGTTGTTTCATTAAAATAACTCCATAAACTATGGATAGCATAGTAGGCAATGGCAGTTAAAAAAAATTTTTTTGTATATTCTTAACAAGCTAGACGAAAAGATTTGTAATGTTTCCAATGCAAAGAAATGATAAATGCCCGAGGTAATGTTTATCCAAAATACCATGATTGAACAATTACAGATTATATGCTTATAGTGAAATATCATATGAACCCTGAAATATGTATAATTATTATGTAAAATAAATTAGATAAGCTCGGTGCCCATAGCTCAGTGGCTAGGGTGCCACCCACATACACCAGGGCTGGCAGATTTGAACCCAGCCTGGGCCAGCTAAAGACAACAGTGACATTACAACAAAAAAGTAGTCAGGCGTTGTGGGGACGCCTGTAGTCCCAGCTACTTGTGAGGCTGAGGCAAGAGAATCACTTAAGCCCAAGAGGTTGAGGTTGCTGTGAGCTGTGATGCCATAGCACTCTACTGAGGGCAACATAGTGAGACTCTGTCCCCCCCCAAAATAAAAAAATAAAATAAAATAAATAAATGGGACTGTAGGAAAATTTAAACAAAACAATAGAAGTTACTTATATAACAATGAATTGGCCTTAGAAAAAGAAAATACTAAATTTTGCCATGTATAACACTTCTCTTCCCAAAGTTGTTTTTTTTTTTCCTATTACATTATTCAAGTGATTGCCCAAAATTTTGAGGGAAAGATAAGGATGTGCATTATACATGGATAGTACTAATTCTATATCCAGGTAAATGTTTTTAATTCTTTTATTTATCTTATACATAAAAAGTGTAACTCTATAAAACAATAATGATACCTACATGCAAAAGAATAGCCTGGAATATGGTAATTGGTTTTGTTGAAATTACAAAAAACTTGCAATGAAAGCCCATATTACACAAAGTGTCAAAGCAAGCACAATGAATTTTAAAACCCAACTTGCTGTGATACCTGGTGAGCTAACCACCAACTTCAACCTCTTTATGTGTCAATAAATAAGCTCTTTAAGGCCTTAATAAGGAAAAAGTGGACATTGTGGATGCAGTCAGCTGGTAATGATTTAACACCTATAAGCAGTATCAAAAAAACACCCACTGCCTAGTGTTGTGATTGAATCCTAAGATCATGGAAGGCTGTCAACAAGGAAGTGGTTGTAAAATAATTTACAAAAATGTGGCATGAGCAATGCTATGGATGAAACTAAGGATGATGAAATTACTGGGATGAGGAAAAGGAATCTTCGGAAGACACTGGTAATGTAGAAATTGAAGAAGATGATAATTCTGATATTGACAGAGATGAAGAGCTCTTAGCTTTCTATGATGCATAAATATCATAAATTTGTTGCTGGTACATAAAGTTTATATATACCAGTGAAATGTACCATGTGTACACTTTATATGTGCCATAAAATTACCTTGTATGTGTTCCTGTGCTTTGTAATTATTTGTTACATAAAATTTCTTTCTTTTTTTTTTTTTTTTTTTGAGACAGAGCCTCAAGCTGTCATGCTGGGTAGAGTGCTATGGCATCACAGCTCACAGCAACCTTCAACTCCTGGGCTGAAGCGGTTTTCTTGCCTCAGCCTCTCAAGGAGCTGGGACTATAGTTGCCCACCACAACACCCAGCTATTTTTTTATTGTAGTTGTCATTGTTGTGTTGGCAGGCCCAGGCTGGATTCAAACCCGCCAGCTGTGGTGTATGTGGCTGGCATCTTAGCCGCTTAAGCTACAGGTGCTGGGCCTACATAAAATTTTTTATACCATAATATGTTAAAACATAAGTGCTAAAATTCCATGAAAATATAAAAAACAAGTACCTAACTATGAGCAATTAAAAATTTGAATTCAAAAAATTAAAGAATATTTTTCCCCAAATGTTTGGGAAAAAACATGGATGCATATTGTATGTGAGAACACATTATACACAGCAAGAAACAGTACTAATGGATTCTGACTATTGGCAAGGCAGCAAGGACAGAATACTTACTGGTTTGGGGGGAAGATAACTGTAGGAAAAAGTAATTAGAGTAGCTATCTGATTTTCCACAGGATCATTTGTTAGTCAATTTTTAACATTTTTGTATATTAAGGTAGATTTTCTTCTAAAGGACTGCATCCATTATGAAGCAAAATAATTTCCTTTTCAAAGGTTCATTTCCCTCCCTGTGTTCCTTCTTCTATGGCTATGGGTTAGAAACAGAAAATTGGGACTCTGGCAGGCTGCAAATATATTTCTATTTGTCCTTCTTATATTCATACTTGTACAAAGTGGGCTGCTTCTCACAGAAGAAATGCTTGAGGGGCTAGATAGCAGCTACATCTTCCACTTGTATTTTATAAAACCTCTCCTGGTCTCAAAAGTCTTGGTTTCAAAAGTGAATTGAGGTAGTATAGAACAAAAAACTATGTTTTAAGGGAGTGGGAAAACAATAGCTGGCATTATGGCAGGTGCCTGTAATCCCAGCTACTTGGGAGGGACTGAAGCAAGACAATCACTTAAACCCAAGAGTTTGAGGTAGCTGTGAGCTGTGATGGCACAGCACTCTACCAAGGGTGACATAGTGAGACTCTGTCTCAAGAAAGTAAAAAATAAAAAATAAATAAAATGGCAAAACTGTGTTGATAGTTAGGTGCACATTTTGATTAATGTACTGCTTCTTATTTGAGATACAATAAACTAAACTTCCAGTTCGAAATCAGATGTTTTATATTTAATGACCTAATAATTTGTATTTATTTTGCCTTTCTGAGGTGCAGCATTAAAAATATACCTAATAACTATTTTCATCACCCTATGAATTACTGCAAAATTGTTTTCCCATTTTCCACAGGATCATTATGTTTCATTGTGAGCCTTTTATCTATAATATATGTTGCAAATATTTTCTTCAGTTAATTGTCTTTTGACATTTCTTGAGACACTTTGTTCTCAGGCTAGAATACTGTGGTATCATCATAGCTCACAGAAACCTCAAACTCCTGGGCTCAAGGCGATGCTCCTCCCTAAACTTCACAGGTAGCTAGAACTAAAGGTAACACACCACCACACATGGCTAATTTTTTTAAAAACACTTTTGTATAAACTGGGGTCATTCTAGGCTTCCCAAGTTGGTCTTGAACTCCTGGCTTTTAGCAATTGCTCCCTTTGCCTCCAAAATGGTAGGTAGGGTTAAAGGCATGAACCACTGTACCTACTCCTTGTTGTTTTTTTTTACTTTATGTCATCAATTGTATTAAATTATTTTTCTATTCAATATAGATTTTAAGTCTTGGTTAAAAGGTCATTCCCCACTCCTAGATTATAAAACAAATTCCATTTTTTTCTTCTAGGATGAGTATTTGTATCATTTTGATTTTACATTTAGATCTCAGAACAATTTTTTTTTCTTGTGAGGGGCATGAAGAAAGAAACTCATTCTAGTTTTGGCAACTAACTATACAGCTGTTCTAACTCCATACATTTATAAGATTATCTTTGCTCCAGTAATTTTGAATACTGACTTTATCATATGTTAAATTTCTATATGATGTAGGGTCTAGTTCTAAGTTTGTCTTCTATCTCCTTCTCTCCTTTCCTGTTCCTTCTTCTTTCATCTTCTTTCATATACACAGTCATTGTAGTACTTTTACTAATTAATAGAACAAATCCTTCCTCATAGCCCTTCTTGCTCAGTGTTTTCCTAGTTAATCTGATGTGTTTACTTTTCATGAGAAATTTAGGATCATCTATCTAGCTTGAGAAAGCTCATAGGAATTTTCATTGGTATTATATTACATTTATAAAAATAACTTTAGAACTGACCACTTTGAGACTTTCTAAATTTGAATATGGACTATTTTTTCATTTGTTGTATTTTCAATTAAAATTTGTGATTAAGGGTGGCACCCGTAGCTCAGTGGGCAGGGCACCAGCCACATACACTGAGGCTAACGGTTTTGAACCCAGCCCAGGGACAGCTAAAACAACAATGACAACTGCAACAAAAAAACAGCCAGGCCTTGTGGTGGGTGCCTGTAGTCCCAGCTACTTGGAAGTCTGAGGCAAGACAATTGCTTAAGCTCAAGAGTTTGAGGTTGCTGTGAGCTATGAAGCCACAGTACTCTACCAAGGGCAACACAGTGAGACTCTGTCTCAAAAAAAAAAAAAAAAAAAAATGTGATTAAGGTCATTGTAGTTTCATAGGTAGTTACAAGAAATAACACTAAGAGCGTCTGTGTACACTCTACCCAGTTTCTCACAATGTTTAACATTTTGCAAAACTGTAGTACAGTATTACAAGCAACTTACTGGCATTGATAAAATCCATAACCTTATTCAGATTTCCCCAGTTTCAGTTGTACTCATTTGGGTATTCAGTTCCATAGATTTTTAATTTTTATTATTTTATACAATAATAACATATATATTTATTGGATAAGAACTGAGGCTGACACCTTTGTAAGTACATTACACAGATTCTATCATCACACCATTAGTCTAAGTTCTCATAAGTTAAACATCACAGAGACTTCAGAATAACATAGGTATCTTTGGCTCCATTTCGGAGGAAAGACCAAATGGTCATTTGATCTTTCAGTCCATCTTTTATTTTTCAGAAAAGGGCTCTGTAGCAAAAAATGTATGCAAAAAATGGCAATTGATTTGTGCCCTTAGACAAGTTCAAGGCAACATGGTACTTATGGGAAGGCCTGAATTCCATTTATTCCTGATGGAAAAATCCCAGTCCAAGCAGTGCCCAGAAGGGTCTGGAGAAAGTGGAAGGGCACTGGGTTCAGAAGTTACCAATTGATCAGTTCTTCAGTTTTAAAGAAATGCTATTGTGAGTCTCCTCCACTTTTCCCTCTAGAAATTCACAGATTGGGGTTTACTTCCACAGGCACAGCAGGTGGTCTGGCCTGGTCCTTTAATTAACTGCAACTGAATATAAACAGCCTGATATATTGACCCAGAGTCAGTGAGTGGCAGGCAGGAACCAGGAGCCCCGCAAAACTTTCTCCAGACTTTGATGATGAAGCACCAAGTTACAGCTCTAGCAACTCACATTCTTTCCCCCCAACTTTGACATACAGCCTGGCCAGACCCACCACCGAGATGACAAGGTAGCCAGCACCATGAGGCCATTTCTGTGAAGATATACTGTCTTCCAAGCTAAGTGCAGACAGGGGTAGCCATCACCGTGACAGTGAAGTTGAAGGCAGTAATTACCAGAAACTTTGCTTATCTCACTTGCTTTCCCAGGTCACCAAGAGTCCCACCATCCTTTTAATTTTGACAAGTGACATTGTGAGTGAT
Source organism: Loris lydekkerianus (assembly GCA_963574355.1). NCBI lineage: Eukaryota > Metazoa > Chordata > Mammalia > Primates > Lorisidae > Loris > Loris lydekkerianus. The sequence continues at coordinate 6,122 of CAUYPK010006765.1, forward strand.
CCACTTATATTGTTCTTTGGACAGCTGTATCTTAATCTCCTCCCCGGAGCTAGTTCTGGGTTCCAGGGAGGCTTAACAACCTCTGGGAGAGAGATTGCAATGCCTTCCAGAACCTCATGAAGGTACAGCATGGTCCCTCTCTCTCAGGTGCTGCTGTAGATCCCAGACCAGGCAGAAGGAAACCAAGCATGGGGGCACTGGAACTGTAACCTCCCATGTGCTTCTTCCCCAATGCAGCCTCAAGCTGGGCCTGCAACTATGCTGTGGCTGCTCTGGCTACAGCTCCCCATCCAGGTCAAAGCTTTTATCAGTTGCTCACTAGCTAGCAAGAAAGATGCCTTATGTGCCAGACTCCATGGTTAGGTGACTCTGAACTGTCTAATTCTGTATCATTTGAACCATATTCAAAATTGTGTATCCACCACCACAGCTAAAATAATGAATAGTTCCACTGTTACAAGGATCTCTTGCATTGCCCTTTTATAACAGCAACCACTGCCTTTATGTCTGGCAACAAGTAATGTTTTCCTTTTATAAAATTTTACTATTTCGGCAATGTTTTATAAATAGATCATATAACTTGCAGTATTTTAATATTAACTGGTTTTACTCAGCATAATTTCTTTGAGAAAATCTCAATTGTTCTTCATATCCATAGTTAACAAAATTAACTACTTGTTTCTAAGTATTATACTTTGTATATTATGCTTTGTATGATTCAGTTTGTTTAACCATTCATTCCTTGAAGGACTTTGGTGCTGCTTTAATTCTGTGACTATTATCAATAAAGCTGCCATGAGCATTCATGTATAGGTCTGTGTTTTAATGTCCTTGTTCCTCTAGGATTAATGCCCAAGAGTAGAATCATTGGGCTGCATCATAATCACATGTTAAGTTATATAAGAACTTGCTGAACTGTTTTCCAGAGTGCCTGTAGCATTTAAATTCTCACTAGTGAAGTATGAGTAACACAGGTTTTCTGTTATGTCACTTTAAAAAAATAATTTAGTCATTGTGACAGATGTGTAGTAACATCTCAGTGTAGTTTAAATTTGCATTTCTCTTATAGCTAATCATGTTGAGCATATTTTTTACTACCTGTGTCTATCCGTAACTTGGGTAAAATATCTATCAATACCTTTTGCCTATTTTCAAATTAGACAGTGTGTTTTAATTTTTTTCTGTAGTTTCCCCTGGGATTTTCTACATAGACAATAAGGTCATCTGCAACTAGAAATGGTTTTATTTCTTCCTTTCCCATCTGCATACCTTTTATTTCTTTTCCTTTCCATGTTGTAATAGCTTTATTGAATGGTGAAAGCGGGTATTTTTGCCTTATGCACTATTAAAAGGAAAAGCGTTTATTCTTCATTTAAGTGTGACATCAGCTGTAAATTTTTTTGTAGATTGTCTTCTATAAGATAATTCTCCTCTAACTTGTTGAAAATTTTTATTATGAATAGAAGTTGGCTTTTGACAAATGCTTTTCCTGCATCTTTTGACTGTTAGCAAGTTAGAAATTTATTGATTTTCAAATATTGAAGCAAGTTTGCACACCTAGAATAAATTCCACTGGGTATCGTATATAATACTTTTTAGACATTGTTAGATTTATTTTTAATACTTAGTTATTGTTATTTAGTATTTTGTTAAGTTTATAAGAGTTATTAATCATATGAAATAAGGTAGACCTTTTTTGTGTGTGCTGTATTTACCCTTTCTTTGTTGTATTAATCAAGTTAATACAGACTTCATAAGATATCTTCCTATCTTCCATCTTTTCCGGAAGATATTATGTAAAGATATCATGGAAGATATCAATTTTTATTTAAAATTTTGGTAGGCCCTTTGGGGAACAATTTTGGACTGGAAATTTGTCAGGAAGTTTTTAATTATAAATCAAATTTCTTTTGTGGGACTATATTACCTATTTCATTTTGGTTGAGTTTTGTTATAGTTTTTGAGAAATTGGTCCTTTTTTATAAGTTGTTAAATTTATAAGCATAAAGTTGATTATATTATCTTTTAAATAGCTAAAGCATCTGTAGTAATATACTGCATTGGTAGGGGAAGGGAATCCAAGTTCTGTAAGGATACAGAAGCTTCCCTAACCTCTTATAGTGCTTATTGTGGCAGAATTCTATTTGCTGGCAGTCTTTGGCTACTTTGGTATCTCCTGCTGGGGTGGGGTGGGGGGACCAGGGGACAAGACTTTCTATAATTTCCTGAGGTCACATTAAAGAAAGCTGAGTTGCCAAAAGACAAGCCCAAAGACAAGACAAAAAATGTTACTGTCATCAACTTACCTAAGGTTTATAACAAATTATGCAGCATTTAAATGAATTTAACAGTCTTTGATGGTTTATTGGAATATATAACTTCAGTTTTAGGCCCTTTATTTTTTTCATCCAAACAGCAATGTCATCAGATTTGGTATAAGAAAATTTAACAATTTTTTACATATTGGAAAAAAAACCAAACAGGTTTCAGAGGACAGGGAGAAAGAAGTCTGCAAAGTGATGAGGAATATGCCCCATAATTCAATAAAACACAGAAAAAGTTGGGACAGGAAGAAAATACTTGGAAGGTCTTTAAGTAATATATGACTGGCTGAGTCCACAGATTGAAATGGAAAGGAACAAAGGAGCAGAGATTGCTGTCAACAAGCTCTAAATCAGGTTTCTTGTCAATGCTAGTAAAGTAAATGCTTTTAAGTTTTAAAGTAGGCCCAAGACACAAACAATACTTACAAACTCTGCATACATACATCTACAAAATCCAAAGGACCTTCCCATGACTTTTGCAGTAATCTGCTTAAAACATACCAAAAAAAAAAAAAAAAATCCACAAGAATGTAGGGTGCCAATGTTTACAGTAACTAATTGGTGGCCCACTAACACCTGGGTGGTGTGGCCAGCCATTGCAGGCGAGCCTTGTTCTCACAGGTCTGGGTTCTAGGTGTTTCTTTTTAAGAGCCTGGTCTTGCACAAGCAGAGCTTCTTTTCTAAGGTAATGATGACCATCTCACAAACAAGCAGTTGGAAGCTTAGTTCACATTTTTTAATAATATAGCACAGTTTACATTATCCCAGCAGGCTAGGCTGATGAGAACATGCTGAAGATTCAGTTGCTTCACTTTTCTTTTCACAGAGGATCTAGAAAGGGCTATCTATATTACATACAAAATAAATAGCAAAAAGCTCTGTATAGAACAATCTCTTCACAGTACTGAAAGCTACTATTACAGCTCCCATGTACACATTCCTTGGATTTTCTCTTTTTAGTTATTATATTTTAAAGAAACAAAACACTGCACAACATCTGGAGGTCACAAAATCTGAAGCTCATAACTAAACCAGTTTACTACTAAAATAGATCTCTCTACTTATTAGAAACAATAGTCTGTAGTTAACTTTTTTTTTTCTTTTGCAAAAACAGGATAACATCAGATAGCACTTGAATAAACTAGAAGACCAAATGGAACTAATTTTATTTCATACACATATTTTTACAGTCCAGTAGATAAGCTATATTGTATTTCTCTCCAAATATGTCATATTTTCTCCAAATATGTAGACAAGAAGCTTAATGTATTATAAAAGTATTATGAAGAGACATTAAGATTGACACAAACTCAAAAATACTCTCACACGAGAGACTTTCTCTCTGCCACTTTTCACCCTCTGTAATTTTCCATAAGGTTGACCTGTTATGACTATTCCAAGACTTTATTATCAACTGGGAATACAGTGAGTCATGGGAAATGTACACCTTAATTTTATCTTATTTTTCCAGGTTTATACCCAAGTAGCACAGGATTGTGACTCTGAGTAACATTATTTTTGGCCCCAGGTCAGGTCTCCCAAAGAATTTCTCAGCTGTCACTTCACAGAGTCTCCTGCAGTGATTCATTCACCAAGCACATCTCTGCATGTTAACGTTATCAGTTACTGAGTACAGTAAAAACATATCCATCATCTGAGAAAACTTGAAGCTTTCTTTCAGAATCTGTTTGGATGTAATTCAATGTCATTACAAAACAAGCAATTATGTACAGATATGAAACAGGACATATTAAAAACGTCATAGTTCCCACATGATGTGTGTGTGAAGTTATGTGACTGATGAAGATAAGATTCTGGTGATCTCTTTGTGTCTGACACCCACCACTCATCCCCTGATTTCAGCATTTGACAAATTCCATCCTCCCTGGCACTGGTTGTGTTCTCAGTTACCTTCCCAGGACTGTGCTTGCCCCCAAGGCCCACAAGCAGCAACTTCAGATGCAAAATTTCAGCCTGGGATCTAATTTGCAAAATAGGACGTTTCTCCATTTGAAAGAAAACAAGTTAGGAAAACAGTCATATCATATAAGTGCTTGTTCAGGGAAAATATGACCTTAAGTATGTTGTAAATGTATTTGAAAAGGCTCCACTGAGTTAATTAGGCTTTTGTGAAAAGCCCTAACATTTGTAACATAGTTAAAGGGTTTAAATATCTATAACAATATATGGGAATCCAGCCTTGGCAGACTGTGTTTACTGATATTAAGTTTGCAAATAGCACATTTTAAGAAGTATTAATGTATTATGTCATTTAATCTTTATCTATTTACATTTGTACAAAGTAAAGCTTCTGCATATATGAACCATTAGCTCATGAAGCAATCTCTTTTTTTACATAACTAGGTACATGGCCTTCCCTTCTCATCTGAAAGAGTTTTGCATGATGGATGGTGTGAATGCCCCCACCCTCAAATTATCACAAATTGTTGCGTGTTGCTTATTTTCATTGTTTGGGTTCAAATCAAAAAGATTTATACCAGAAACAAAAAGAGTAGGACACATGACAACATACGCCTTGGCTAAAAGACCTAAAAAATCTCAACATATAATACACAAAATATTTCAAAATCTGCACTGATCTAAACATTTTTTTTAACAAGGGGAAGAGGTGGGAGTTTCCCCACCAGTCTGTATTAATAGTGCAGGAGCTCTCTCAATCTCTCTCTCTCTCTTTCTCTCTCAAGTCTGGCACTGTGTTTACTGAGGGCTTCTCCTTCCCTTGGGCTCCTACTCCCCCTTTAGAAGCTTGGATATCCTTCAGTGTGTGGAGAGGTGGTCTCTCCCTTATCTGCCTACAGAGGAGTCCTCCTTCTGGGAGAGACAGGGCAGCCCCCCAGCTTATAGATAAGAGGGAGAAGTGTGCTCAGAGCTGTGCCACAGGAGGAGGTGGGGAGGGGGATGGGTGGGCCTGGGTGAGGAGTCCGTTTTGGTCCCCTGTTACTGAATACCCCGGGACTGATTTGGGAGTAGTGCTTGGTGGGGAGTCCCAGAGTGATGAGGCCTGAGTGGGGCAGGTGTCTGTTCAGGGAGGCGGGCTGGATAGACTGGAGCTGTGAGTGCTCATAGTCTTCCCAGAGCATGTGCAAACACCCCTGTTCTTCCAGATGGCCTCCTCGGAGGACACAGAGAGTGGTGCAGGTGGTGGTTATAGTGGCGAGGCTCAGTGTCTCTGAGGAGCACTCTGCTTGGTATTGCCAGGGAGTCGAGAGACTGTGCAGCCGGTCGGTTGTTCCTTAAGCAAAAAGTCCCTGGCCAGCAGGTCTCTCCAGTGAATGTCAAGTTCTTGGTAAGGATCCCTCAGAGGGTCCCATATGGGGTGCCAGTGGAAAGAGGGGTATGGGGAGCACTCTCCAGCCGGGAAGGGACTGATGCCCATGAAGGAGGTTACCACGTGAGTCCTGTCCAGGCTGGTGATGCTGCTCGTGGGGGGAAAGCCGGCGACCCCCACGGTCATCGGTGTTGTGGCCCAAGGGCCCCAGGTTCACACTGGATGAGAAGTTTGCAGGAGGCGGCTCCAAAGACCAGCAGATCTGCGGGGCCTCAGGAAGCAGGTCATGGTTTTCCTTCTGCTCCCTCTTCACGTGAACTTCATCTCTGAGCTCTTCTTGGGGTTCTTATAGGCCATCTGGCTCTTGCACTGCTCAGCGTCCCAGCTCAAGGTGCTGTGGGCCTGGCCCGCACGAAGGGTGACGGCACCGGGCCAGCTGCTTAGCCTTCTTGCCCGCTGCGGCCCCTCGCTGCAGTGCCAGTTCTTCTCTGGCAGGTGCGCTTCCTTCGCCTTGTTTTCATCTGTGGTGGGGTCCTTGCTGGACTCTAAGTGGTCTCTCTCCCGCTCTTTGGATTTATCTTTCTCGGGAGCCTCAGCGTTCAAATGACCCCGATCTGTAGAGCTGCAGTTATGTCCCAGAGCGTTCACCGGGAGGATAGGTGCTGGTGAAGGGTGGCTGGAGTGTCTTTTCTTGATGCTTCCCCGTTGTCATCTTTACTAACAGGTGAATCTCATTTACCTACATCTCTGTGTCTGTCATGAGCTGCAGCAGACGCGCTGTGCTCCAGCTCCCCTGGCTTCAGCCTCAGTCCATTTTTAGATTTTCATTTTTGGTTTTAGTCTTTTTGCTGTTTTGTATGTTTGTGTTTCACTGCAGCAATTTTGCCCAGACATAGGCATGTTAGTGATTAATTTTATATTTGATTCAGATTTAAGATGCTAAAGTCTTTTATTAAAACATTTTTATTGGGCCAGGCCCGTACCTCAATGAGTAGGGCGCGGGCCACGTACACCTAGGCTAGCGGATTCGATCCCTGCCAGGGCCAGCTAAAACAACAATGACAACTGCAACAACAACAACAAAAATAGCCGGGTGTTGTGGTGGGCTCCTGTAGTCCCAGCTACTTGGGAGGCTGAGATAAGAGAATCATTTAAGCCCAAGAGTGGAGGTTGCTATGAGCTGTGATTCCACAGCACTCTACCCAGGGAGACATAGTGAGACTCATTCACAAAAAAAAAAAAAAAAAAAGAAAGAAAAAGAAAAAGAAAAAAAGAAAGAAAGAAAGGAAAGAAATAATGGTAAAAAAACTTTCCAAATATGGAAAAAGATGCAAATATCTAGGAAGTTCAATAATTGCTAATTAGAATTAATCCAAATGTGACTCCACTAAAATAAATTATAATTAAACTGTCAAAAATCAAGGATAAAGAAAAGATCCTGAAAGCAAAGAGGAGAAAAAAAAAAAAAGAAGAAGAAGCAAAGTGAGTTTAAATAAGGCTATCAAAAGATTATTTGGCAGAAACCTTACAGGCCAGAAGAAAGAAGAAAATTGTCAATGAAAAATACTTCACCAAGAAAACCTGTCCTTTAGGAATGAAGGAAATATAAAAAATTTCCTGGGGTTTTGGGGGGTTGGAGCTGAGGGATATCATCACCCTCAGACCTCTTTTGCAAGAAATGCTAAAGCAAGTTCTTCAAGCTGAAAAAAAGAACCTAAAGAGTAACATAAAAACATGAAAGTACTAAACTCATTAGTAAAGGTACACAAATTCAGAATATTCTGATACTGTATTGGTAGTGTATAGATCACTTATTCTTTCATATGAATGGTAAAAGATAAAACTTTTAAAATAGTTATAATAATGTGTTAAGAGATATGTAATAGAAATTTATAAATTATGGTATCAAAACATAACACGTGGAAAGGGCTGATATAGACTAATAATATGTGATCACAATTAAGTTGCTATTAACTTAAGTGGCCTATTATAAATATATGATTTTTTTATGTAAGCTTTGTTGTAACCAAACTATAGAAGATACACAAAAGATAAAAAGTACTCAAATCACGCCACTAGACAAAATCATCTAATTATAAAAAGGTAAAAAAAAAAAAAAAAAGGAACAAGAGACATTAAAACAAGAACCAGTAGACAATTACCAAAATGGCAGTAATAAGCCATTTCTTACCAATAATTACCTTGAATATAAATGGATTAAATTCTCTAAACCAAAACATATAGAGCTGCAAAATGGATTTGTAAAGGAAGACCCAACTATATGCTGTGAATAAGAGACTCATGTCACATTTAAAGACACATAGACTGAAAGTAAATAAAAAAATTTACTACATTCAAACAATAACAGAAAGAGAGGAAGAGTAAAATAAACTTTAAGGCAAGACTGTAAAAAGAGACGAAGAAAGTTATTATTTAAAGATAAAAGGAACCAGACAAGGATGCCCACTATTGCAACATAGTACTAGAATTCCTAGCCAGACCAATCAAACAAGATAAGCCTATCAACAGTATCCAAATGGACAAAGAGGTTCAACTATCACCCTTTGCTGATCATATGATTTTACACATAGAAAACCTCAAAGACTCAACCAGGAGAGTCCTGTAATTGATAAATCAATCTAGTAGCATCTCAGGTTACAAAATCAAAGTACACGAATCAGTAGTTTTCATATACTTTTACTCTTTCAGAGTGAACCTGAAAACTATGCTGATATGATTTTTTTGCAGAAAAAATTTAAATTCCCAACATTTTTTCACTAGCTTTTTATACTAGTGGACATATTTTTTAAGAAAAAAGAAGGCTATAAATAGCTTTTCTGTATTAGTTCACAGAATAAAATCAAATACTTCCACAGCTAAGAGAGAAAAGCAAATCAATTCTCCATTTGGAAACATTACAAATGAATATAAGTCAAACCCATATCTATCCTTCTGCTTACTTTACTTTTTAATAATTAGCAAAATGATTGAATTGCTTTGAATTCTTCTAATTCTTCTAATCCTATTCTAACAGAAATGGGATTCTTCTCTCTCCCTTGCAGAGATACTCATACATAACTTCGAGAACCCTGGCAGTGAATACTATTGGTGTGGAGATGACCTGGACAAAGGTAGAAAAAGCAAAGACACAATCACTGGTCCTTGAACTATTAAGCTACTTGCCATAGTCCAAAATTTCCAAGTTCATTCTAGTTCTTTACATAAAATGTTTTAGAGCAGCTTACAAAAATTTTATACCCCCCTGGAGGCAACATTACATGTTAACAACTCTCTTAATTGACTGTCCAGCTTTTTCTAAGCAGCCCTTCATCTCATATACCACACTACCACAGTCCCAGCTCCAGTTCTAGGAGAATAGAAAAATAGTTCTGAGACATGAGATGCAAGCAACTGAAAATAACTGTAAAAAGTTCAAAGCTGCATATGAAATCTTTTTTTTACTATGAATGTCTTTTTTCTTGAAAGGGGTAAATGTACCATGTCCTGTCCCTGTGACAGTGATGACAATGTTTGAAGTATGGTGTAAAGGGAACTAGGCCAGGGAATAAGGGATATGAATTCCTGTCCTAGTCCTGCCACTGACTCTCTCTGAGACTGTGGCCAAGTCATCCTACCTCCTTTTGGCCTCTGTTTCCTCATCAATAAAATATGTATCAGGCCAGAAAATCTCTAAGGTCCTTTCCAGCTATACTGATGATCCTAAGTGAAAGAAAAAGGAAGTGAAATAATTAATTTTAATTGTCTCTCTTTTCATATAAGAAAATAAGGATGTAAGATATTCCACCAATAAGTACGGCCAAATTTTTGTTGTTGTTGTTGTTGCAGTTTTTGGCCGGGGTCAGGTTTGAACCCACCACCTCCAGCATATGGGGCCGGTGCCCTACGCGTTGAGCCACAGGCGTCGCCCATAGCTAAATTTTTTAAAAGAACTCCAAAGGTACTATCTGACTCAAAATATGATATGACTTATTCATGCCAGATAACTTAGGATTACTTACCAACCTTTTCAAAGTCCTTTCCATTCCACATCTGTCATGTCTGCTACAGGAAAGAGTTTCAAGGCCCACTGAAAATATCCAGGAAAGTGAGGTACCTGGATGTTCCTTAATCATGTGTCCTATATTAGCTATGAAGATCTACTGTAGAAAGTCCTTTGGTCTAAATGGTTTTTGCAATAGTAGAGATAAGTTATATCAGCTGCATTACTATACTCAGCTCTGACCATTGCCACTTGTTGGCTTGCAAGTAGAACAATGGTTCTCAACCTTCCTAATTACCACATTGTTACAAATGGAAAAAAGGGGTCACGACCCACAAGTTGAGAACCACTGATCTCAAGTAATAGTTTTACATATTATATAACTTTTATTTCATTCTGATAATTAATTATTACAGATAAATCATAATTGTAAATTTAATGAAATTGATATTGTTCTACAAACCAGCAGAACTTGTAAATAGTCTCAAGATGGATAACATAATGTTTCCCTTTAAATCCATCCTCTATGCAGCCTTCAGGGCTACCTTTCTAAAACTGGGGCACACCACATACTGTGTCCTCTCTCAGAAACTTTCAATTTCTCTCTATAGACCACTTACCCACAAAACAATTTCTTAGAATAATCACATAGCACAGTAATGCCACAATGCATACAAAGCTGACACTGTCTTCTAGTGAAAATACTTTGCCATAGATATTTTTTATTTCATGCCTCTTTAATTTGCACATTAATTTTTATTGAGATTTATCTTCTCCCTTCTCCCCTTTTCCTTCACACTCTTCAAAACTGCTTCCTTTTCTTCTTCTTCTTTTTATTTTTTATTAAATTTTAATACACCATTGCTGGCTTGAATAAAAACCTGCTTGCTTTTGAAGAAAATGCCACATCTATGTGGACTAAAAGCAGAAGTATTCACAAGAAGGAAAATGATCCCATAGGGGGGAAGTTATGCAAAATAGATGAACAATAAAAATGATAAATAGAAGAGTACAAGTAAAGAAATACTGACCCAATAGAAATCATGGGTGGTGGTGGGTTAGTTATCACATCTGTTTTGATTAGTCTTTCCACAATTCTATCCAAGAACAAATTAAAAGTGCTATGTTACTATATAAAATTATTTTATATATCTAATAATTTCCCCCATGCTCTCAAAATGTGTTAAAATTAATTATTCGGTGCTCTACCATTGATTCTGGAATAACTAAGAACATATTTTATTTCCTGCATCATTATAATTGAATCCAGTAGCATAACAATTGGCACAAAGTATGACATTTAAATATCTATTGAGAAGAGTCAACTTTATTGTAATTACAATTGAATTATCTTTTATTGCCCTAACTCAAACTCCTCATTCTTTTACTACAATTTTTTTTCAAATATTTCTGGAAATGTTTACCTAAATTATATAGTAAAAACTTGCTTGGGTGCAGTGTCTGTGGCTCAAAGGGGTAGGGCGCTGGCCCCATATGCCGGAGGTGGTGGGTTCAAACCCAGCCCTGGCCAAAAACTGCAAAAAAACAAACAAACAAACAAACAAAAAAAAACTTGCTTATTAAAAATCCATATGCTACAACACGGATTTTCAAAATGATGCGAGTTTGAAATGCTAAATAATAGTTATTATTAAATTTAATTGGTAGCTCATTATGTCCCCAGAATTGGGTTAATAATTCATATTAAATCTTCAAGCAAACTTATGAGGTTACAACTATTATCATTCCCACTTAAACAATGGGAATAGACCAAGACTTGAAGAATGTATGTTGAAAATGTAAACTCACTGGAAGAAAGTGCCAGAGTCAATAGCAAGCCATTTGCATTATCAGGATTCTAACTAAATTGTACTGATTTTTCTTGCCTCCAAATTTTGACCAGTAAAAACTCTAAGCCAGATTAAAGATAATTACCAAAGCAAAATTGATAATTTCAGATGCGATGACCAGAAAGGGACATGGTCAGGAATAAATGGCTTTTGATTAGTAAGACCTGGAGAAGTAGACTTTCTTGTTTATGTAGGCAGCCCTCTTCTGAATACTGTGGCTTGGGAGATCTAAAGTAGCACCCTTTTTTGGGCTGCAGTAAACATTCTGGTACAAATATCTTTGTTATAATGTGATTTTTGGTCTTTGGGGTATATACCTAGTAGAAGAATATAGGATTGAATGGCAGATATCAAAAAATAATAATAATAAAATAAAGTAGCACCCAAGCCAGTGTAATGTCAATTTACAGGATTCCAGGAGAAATTACTGACACTGTCCAGACACCTAAGGATAGAAGACAATATATATCACCACCTTGGGCTAATAGTAGACATTCTGAACAAGACTGTTATAGGCAACAGATACCCCTCCTTCCAGTGAACTGTATCATAGTACCATTCTGGGTCCAGCCTCCTTCACCCACAGTAACCATCAACTCATGCAACCAGTACTGAGGATAAAGCCCAACCAAGGCCAGAGCTCCTGTGAAAGGGATGGGGGTATTACAAAAAGAGATACAAAATAGAAGAGATTCTCAGGTTCTCCCACCTTTGTTCTTAACAAAGAGATGGTAAAACAAAGGTGCTCTTTCCTATCTACTTATGAAATTTAAGCATTTTGTGAAACTTGGCTTTGTATCTTAGGACTGGCATCTCTTCCTGATATCCAGCTTTAGAGGAACTGATCAGTAACAATTATGTGGGTAAATAACATTAATAATTAGCAGTACTTGTGTTGATAACTAATAGTTTGCCAAGGAAAAATGGAAGCTTTTCTTCTACAATGAATGTTCAGTGTGTTTTTGAGTGTCCGTTTTGGGTGGGTAAAATGATGTACGCTGAAAGGGCCCTGTTTTCTTACAGATTTATCTCAAGAAGCTTTGATGCCAGATCTCTGATTAAGATGAAATGACCAGACCAGGATCTCTTAATATCATTTGAAAACATATTCAACATTCAGAATTTTTATGATTAGCTAATATCATCTCAGTGTCAGATTTAAGTATTTAGATATTTCATTATATGTAAATTTATATAAATCTCAAATATCAACTACCCTGTCTATATTTTCCTGCCCAAATCATTCATAATAAAAACATCCATCTTCTTTTAAATCTCTGTTTTTCAGTTTTTGCATTCATTTGCCACACTATTTTGTGTTTTGCCTGAAAGCAAATAGCAGAGAGTTAATAACAATTTCTTTGGAGTCAACCTAGGTGTTGATCCTATCTCTTCCAATTCTGAGACATGTAATTATAGCTAATTTTATTTTTTCTTTCATGTATTATTTACTTACCAGCTAAATACAGATGAAACTATTAGACCCAATGTGTTTGTGAGAATAAAATGCTTTATATATGTGCAAAGGACCCAACATTGAGCCATATCCAAGTAATGGCAGTTGTAACTTTCCTTCATTATGGAAAAATAAAATCAAATTAGGGATTATTAAAATGATTGTGGATTAAACAAAAGTTCTATTTTTTTTCTTCCAGTCTAAAGAGCTACACATGAGTCCACCAGTAGCTTTAATTTATCTAGAAAATTTTGTTCTTGAGGGAGCAAATCAGACTCTATTTGTGGACTGATACTCAAAAATGATTTTTTATTTATGCCTGTTTACATATCAGAAATATATTATCACCTCTGAAAAGTTAAAGAATATTGATAAAACAAATTTATAAATAAGTTCACAACTACTTTGAACATACTTACTAGATTCATCTGATCATAATAGTTCGGAAAGTCATGAGTTCATGTCAATAACTGTCTGTGCAGACAAAGCAAATCTACCAAAATAAATAAGCATAAAATGAAATAAATAACAGAATGCTAGAGAGGTGTGGGGGAGAAGTAACATAGGATGCAATTTTTTTCAGGAGCCTTAGCAACTGTTTTACAGACTACTGTTCAGTTGCCTCTTTCCCTTGGGTATCCTTAAGAAAAGTAGGTTCTCTTTACAGAACAGCTAATATTTATGCTGATTTATCCAGTTATTACATATAAGAAATTTGAAGTTTATTAAGGTTAAATGGCCAAATATATAGCTACGATGAAATGAAAACACACCATAGATTTTATATCTTTAAATCCAAGTTATTGCCATAACAAATAGTTGACTCATTTTTAGCAACGTACTTCTCAAACTGCAGAGAAACTGCCAAGACAGAAATTTGATCAAATTCTTTAGTATTCAGACTATAATAGTTTAGTCAATATCCTTATGAGTATACAGCCTCAAAATACTATGGTGGGCCTTTTTTACCTGAAATATTCAAATTATAATTAGCCTTGTCAGCTTCCGTTGTTTCAGATATCTCTGCTGATATATATGTCAAGGATATGTAAACATACTATGCAATTAACTGAACTACTGATATATAATTATTTGCATATTTCCACTGAAAATATATAGATATACATAGATGGATAGATGGATTGATAATACACAAACAAGTTTCAAGACAAAATGAAAATATTGAAATATTTGAAGTCATTTATTGAAATATTTGAAGTCATTTATTTTTCTTAGCTTTTCTGCTCAACCATTGCCTCCAATTTATTTGATTCATCCATGGAAAAATACACATCAGAGAATGGAATCTTTCTGGAGAAGAGTGGATATTTCCTGGAAGACAGAACTCCATCATAAGGAAATTCATGCTGCAGTTTGTATCAAATCAATAATCAAATCACTAGGTAAACACACCCTTCCCACCTCTCCCCCACATTATCTCCTGATAACAATACACAGTTCCCTTTAATTCTCAGTTGTTCACCCTGTCTGCCATTTAATTGCCCAAGCAGGATGAATCAGAGCGACATAACTGAGTTCATTATTCTGGGCTTCACCCAAAACCCTGAACTCCAAGGAATTCTCTTCCTTGTTTTTCTTTTCATCTACCTTGTGGCTTTTCTTGGTAATATGCTTATTGTCATTGCTATACTCTGTAACAACACCTTGCATACTCCCATGTATGTTTTCCTTCTGGCACTGGCTACTGTGGACATCGGCTGTACAACAAGCATCATACCAAAGATGTTAGGAACTATGATAATGTCAGGAAATACCATTTCTTATGGGGGCTGCATGTCCCAGCTCCTTTTCTTCACATGGTCCCTGGGAGCTGAGATGGCTCTCTTTACCACCATGGCCTATGACTGCTACATAGCCATCTGTTTCCCTCTTCGTTACAGGACTATTACGAACCATCATATGTGTGTGGCCCTGCTCAGCATTGTCATGGCTATTGCAGTAACCAATTCCTGGGTGCACACAGGTCTCATCCTAAGGTTGACTTTCTGTGGGCCAAATACCATCAACTACTTCTTCTGCGAGATACCTGCACTGTTGGTTTTGTCCTGCAGCCCTGTAAGAATCAATGAAATGATGGTGTATGTTGCTGATATTACCCTGGCCATAGGGGACTTCACCCTTACCTGCATCTCCTATGGTTTTATTACTGCTGCTATTCTCCGTATCCACACAGCCGAAGGCAAGCGGAAGGCCTCCTTCTCAACATGCTCATCCCACCTCATAGTAGTGTCCCTTTACTACTCCCCTGTAATCTACACCTATATTCGCCCTGCTTCCAGCTACACATTTAAAAAGGACAGGTGGTAGCTGCAGTCTATGCTCTTGTCACTCCCATGTTAAACCCAATTGTGTATAGCTTCCGTAATAAGAAAATGCAGGCAGGGATTAGAAAAGTGCTTGCATTTCTAAAACGTTAGTGGTTTCAAGAGGCATCATTGTTTCTCTGCTTTAGAATTATCTCCTCTAACAATTTAGGTTTTACTGATCTTTCACAATTATCTCCATCTCAAATTTTCCCATCCCTCTTATTCATACACTGTTCCTAGCATCATTATTCCCACAATTCCATATGCTTCATGTGAAGAATGTTTGTAATGCAATGTAAACTTTCACATAAATATATGTTACAATATATATCCCAACAACTTTCTATAAATATATACATTAATTTCTACTATATATATATAAATGTTCACATTTACCTATAAATGCATCTGCACATCACACACCACATATCACAAAATACTTAGTGTATTTTGTGCCATGTATTTGCTTATATGTAAATGTTAGACAGAATTACTGTATATAATGAAATTTGCCCTTCCTTTTGAGGTAGCATTAATTCACTTATATAATGAGATAATGAAGCATCTACTCTGGGTTTTTATCTCATTAAGTTAGGTAGATTTCTTTGGAGAAAGCTTTTCTCCTACTAAAGGAAATTATTACAGAAAAAAAAATAAAGGAAATTATTGGGAAAATTCTTAAGTCTCCATATGCTTGGGTAAAATAACTGAGAATACCACTTTATTCATTTTAAACCAGTGTGTAGAGATATGCCTCATGTGACAAAAGCCTGCTGTCAGGGAGTCAATAGTGCATATATGGCAGTTCAATTACGTCATCAAAGAGATAGGTTCTTTCAGTCTTCTGGCTGTACCATTCAACAATATTTTCTCCAGAGTCATGAATTGCTTCTGTATTACTATGCAATTCATCCATGAGCTAGATAAAATGAAGTCTAAAGATGGAGATGTCACAGGGCAGATGAAGTTTTGTCTATTATTTTTATAAAAATCACCCACTCAGTAAATACAACCTGTACCACATTGACCATAGCTGGATTATTGCACCATCTCAAGTTGTAAGCACTAACTGGAAGAGCAAATTTTGAAAGCAGGCACTTGGCATCCCTGAAAACAATTTAGAGTAAACTTTCAGGATGTAAAGAGGGTTTTAACACTATGCCAGTTACTGTTAGTATCAGCAAATACATCATCAATGCAGATTTGAGATTACAAACTAAAGGGTGAAATAAAACTGGATGGAGGAAGTGAGAATGCTAAAATTGAGGGCACCATAATATAAATACATGACACATCTTAACCAAAAATAGAACAATACATTATTATTTGTTGTGATTACTAAATCATGACATTTTTTATAATATATCTGTACAAGCAGGCAAACATTTGGTAGAATTTGATCTTACAAGTAAATCTGAAGCTTTTTTTTTTAATTAAAGTTTCATAATAAACCTATTTGGGGTTCTTCTTTGGGTAATTTAAAAACAGATTAGAGAATTCTATTTCTATATGAAAGTATGCATGTGTGAGCTTTTATTATTTATTAATTTGAGACAGAGTCTCACTGGGTCGCCCTGGTTAGAGTGCTGTAGCGTCACAGCTCACATCAACCTCAAATTCTTGGGCTAAGAGATTCTATTGCCTCAGTCCCAAGTAGCTGGGACTACAGGCACCCACTACAACACCTGTCTATTTTTTTTGTTGTTGTTGTTCCAGTTGTCAGTGTATGTGCCAGCCTCAGTGTATGTGGCCAGTGCCCAACTCACTGAGCTACAGGTGTTGCCCATGTGTGAGCTTTTAAACCTCATCTATTTACATCATTTTTGCCAGCAAAATGACAATCACATAATAGTAGATATGTTTTTAAACATCTAGTCTTAATTTTCCCTATACATCTAGTTTCTTTCAAAAAAAATTTAACTTTCACACTTTTTAAAAAAAATACAGCCATTGTGGAAAGCAGTATGGAGATTCCTCAGCAAACCAAAAATAGAGTTACCATATGATCCAGCAATCCCATCTTTGGGTATATATCAAAAAGAACTAAAATCAATGTGCCAAGGAGAGATCTGTACTCCCATGTTCACTGTAGCACTATTCACAATAGCTAAGATATGAAAGCAACCTAGGTATCCATCATCAGATACATTGACAGAGAAAATACAGTAAATACATGAATGGAATACTAGTCAGGTTTTTTTTTTTTATGTTTTTTGTTTTTGAGACAGTCTCACTATGTTGCCCTCAGTAGAGTACCACGGCATCACAATCACAGCTCACAGCAACCTCTAACTCTTGGGCTTCAGTGATTCTCATACTTCAGCCAAGTCCCAGCCAAGTAGCTGGGACTACAGGCACCCGCCACAACACCCAGATATTTTTTCATTGCAGTTGTCATTGTTGTTTGGCAGGCCCAGGCTGGATTCGACCCCACCAGCTCCAGTGTATGTGGCTAGCACCCTTAGCTGCTGAGCTACAGGCACTGAGCCTAATCAATCTTAAAGTAAGGGAAAATCCTGTCTTTTATGACAACATGGATAAGCCCGGAAGACATTATACTAACTGAAATAACCTGGCAGAGAAAAACAAGGAGTACATGATCTCATATGTAGAATCTAAAGAAATTAAACTCATATAGGTAAAGAATAGAACAGTGGGGAAGGGAAACGGACAGGGAAAAGGGAGATATTGACAAAAGGGGAAAAACTTTAAATTAGACAAGAGAGAAATAAGATGTATTACACCACACAGAATGGTGACAATACAGAATTATAATACCTTATATGTTTCAAAATTGCTGAGTAGATTTTAAATGTTTTCACCACAAAAAATAAGTATTTGAGATGATAGATTTACTCATTAGCTTCATTTAATCATCACACGTTGCAAACATTTCTCAAAACATCTTCTATATCACACAAACACATACATTACCTCTCAATTAAAATAAAATTTAGGCCAGGTGTGGAGGCTCAGAACTGAAATCCTAGCACTATGGGAGGATGAGGCAAGTATATTGCTTAAACTCAGGAGTTTGAGACCAGCCTGAGCAAGAGCAAGACCCCATATCTTCTAAAAATAGAAATACTAGCTGAGCACTATGGCAGGTACCTATAGTCCCAGCTACTTGGGAGGCTGAGGCAAGAGGACTGCTTGAACCCAGGAGTTAAATGTTGCTGTATGTAAGCTATGATATACCACAGCACTCAACCCCAGGACAATAGAGTAAAACTGTCTCAAAAAATAAATAAATTGGCTCAGCAACATACACCGAGGCTGGTGGGTTCTAGCCTGGCCAAGGCTAGCTAAACGATGACAACTGCAACAAAAAATATCCAAGTGTTGTGGTGAACACCTGTAGTCC
This sequence comes from Loris lydekkerianus, assembly GCA_963574355.1. Lineage (NCBI taxonomy): Eukaryota > Metazoa > Chordata > Mammalia > Primates > Lorisidae > Loris > Loris lydekkerianus. Next base: position 24,732 of record CAUYPK010006765.1, read on the forward strand.
CAACAACTTGGGAAGCTGAGACAAGAGAATTGCTTAAGCCCAAAAGTTTGAGGTTGCTATGAGCTGTGATGCCACAATACTCTACAGAGGGTGACATAGTTAGACTCTGTCTCAAAATAAATAAATGAATAAATAAATAAATTTTTAAATAAATTTTTAACTAGGTAACATGCAAATATTATGAAATAACTCATGAAATTTTGGAATTTGTGGGTGGGTGCCTGTAGCTCAGTTGGTAGGGCACTGGCCCCATATACAAAGGATGTCAGGTTCAAACAAGGCTTCAGTCAAAATGCAACAAAAAAATAGCTGGGCGTTGTGGTGCGTGCCTGTATTACCAGCTACTCATGGAGGCTACTTAGGCTGAGGCAAGAGAATCGCCGAAGCCCAGGAGTTGGAGGTTGCTGTAAGCTGTTATACCACGGCACTCTACTGAGGGTGATAATGTGAGACTCTGTCTCTAAAAAAAAGAAAAAAAAAAAAAAAAGAAGTTTTAGAATTTGTATAAATAAAAAATGTTTAGACTGGAATTATTCCAAATGATGGTCGAAGTAATTTGACTATATACTTAATGTGATGTAACCCAAATACAAAGCTCTTCAAAAAATTTTTAAACATTCTTATAACAATTTTTCCACACAAAACCACCATTTTCCTTAACAACAACAGTTCAAGAAAAAAAAATAGAAGGACTCATGATATATTTTACTTTAAAATAGACATATGCCCTAGCTTTGTTCACTAAATAGACTTAGAAATAATGATTACTACAAGAGCATTGTTCCAGTGTGAGATTATGGTATCCACAAACCATTTCCTATAAAGATTATTACACCTCCGTGGAGAAATGGTAGGCCATAGGTCAGGAGTAGAATTTATATGTGGCACTGGGACCTGATCAAACTAAAAAACTTCTACACAGCCAAGAACATTGCAAGTAAAGCAATCAGCAGCCCTCAGAATGAGAGAAAATATTTGCAGATTATACCTCCGATAAAGGTCTACTAACAAGAATCCACAGAGAATTCAAATGTATTAGCAAGATAAGAACACGTGATTCCATCTCAGGGTGGGCAAGAGACTTGAAAAGAAACTGGCGCCCTACTACTTGTGTCACAGGCACTGCCCATGAGTTGATTTTTAAGAGAGAACAGATAATAAACTCTATGATAAAAAGAGGTCAAGCAATATTTGCCTAATTTGTATGCTTATTTTCAAAGACACTATGACAAGTTTGCACGATTCGCACATGTTTTCTCTTCTTATCATTTCCACTGCAACCTCTGTCCAAACATTATCATTTCTCACCTATAGCTTTGTAATTGTATCTCAAATACCAGTCTTGGCCTCTTCTCTCTAACCTTAAATGGGCAACTTGAAAGAATCTGTTAAGATATAAGGTTCTGTGATGTTTCTTAAACACATTAAGCACATTTCTACCTCAGGGCCTTTGTACCTGCTGGTACCTCTCTTGGAAAGCTCTTCCTCCAGGGGTCCACATTCCTTCTTTGCTTATTTCTTCTAGGTCTTGCTTCAGATCACTTCCTCTCCCAGGCATTTTTTTTTTTTTTTTTTTTTTTTTTTGGCCTTCCTTATTTGAAATAGCAGCTCCCAACCCCAGCCAGCACTCTCTGACCTCCTTCCTTTTTTATTGTTCTCTGCAGCAACTATCACATTCAAATAAACCATGCATTCTACAAATTTATCTGCCTCTTCCCTCTATGGTATGAGCTTTTCAGGCACAGATGTGTAAGTTAATTGTTCACTGTTAGATCACAGATCTGCAATAGTGTTTGGTATGCAGTAAGCCCTCAATAAATATTTGTTACTTGCATTAAATAAACTTCAAAGACAGTTTATACGTTTAAAGACAATTTGCATAGAAGCCACTGTAATATTTAATACAGTTTTTACTTCATTTTTATATTCTTATTTGGTATTTTTTTCAACAGAGTCCACACTTAGACCCTCAGGGGCCCATAAAGACCACATTTCACAGTCCGACTGGAATGTTCCAGGACATGTAGAGTGAAAAGAAAGAAAGAGCATAATTCAGCCATGAGAGTAGAGCATTTTAATGTTGGCTTCAATATTTTTTAGTGCATTCATAAAATGTTTAATGAAAGTGTGATAAAAAAGAAGAGTGGTTTTATTAAAAGAAAAATAAAAAGTTCTTCCTGTGTTGTTTCAAGGGATCATCTTTTGGTTTGATACTCAAAATGAACTGAAGTGAGAGGACAAAAAACATGCTCAAAAATAACTGAGTCAGTGTGTTATTTATAATCTATAATGGAACATGTTTCCAAGAAAGTAGGTTATTTCTTTATGCACATATAAATTTGAAATTAGTACAATAAAAAGTTGAACATTTTTGGTTAAGGAGGACGGTAAGGTCAGATGTCAAACTCATAATAAAAACATTGCGAGAGCGAGACCAGACAGTTACTCTCTGATCTTTTTAGGGTTTTTCAATAAGATTTTCTGATGACTTTTTTCCTTCTCTCTCGCCATTTATAGCTTCACTCTTAAAAGACTCATTTTCTTTCAAGAATAATCACTCCAGCCCAAAAGAAAATCTCTGCATTTCAACAATAGTTGGGCTTGTTAAGGTTTTTGCTTTAAAAAGAAGATAAATAAGAAAGTTCTTTGGATAAAAATGACTAGTCCTGTGCTCTTTATTTCTAGAGTTTCTATGAGTAATTCTGGCATACCATCTTGCAAAATTTTATGTCTTGAATTAATAATATTCACTGCAAAGTGACAATGACTTTTGAAAAAAACATTATGTAAAACCGGTCAGTTCCTGGCATCCAGTGTATTTTAACGTTTCCGTACCTGAATAAAAAGAGAGACTTTATTTTTAAGCAAAGAATAAAAAAATCAAGCTTCCAATATTTTAAAGAAATTTCCTTTAGGATGGAGTGTTTTGGGAGATGACCTCATCACGTTCTAAGTCTTCCTAAAGAAAAATATATGAGAATGTAAAATGACACAGGTAAATTTTCATCCAAGAAACCCAATACATTTTTGAGACATACCTCCTTGACTCTTCAGATTCCCAGCCTCAGAAGTGCAAGGCAACATAACATCCTGGACAAACGTGGATTCCTGGAGTCAGTCAAGTGCAGATTTAAATATCAGTTCTCACTAACTAGATGTGTGAACTTGAGCATGTTTTAACCTCTCTGGGCCCCAATGTACTCATCAATAAAATGGGGCTACTCATCAATAAAATACTTCCTGGAGGGCTTTTATGAAGAATAGATGAGGCAATTAATGACACTTTGGGAAACTAAAAAGTTTTTGTCAGATCCATCTTTCTTCCTTTGGTTTTATATAGATCTCATGGTTTGAAATCTTTATGCGTTTGTTTATTTTCATTTGACCCCAGAATTTAATCTGATGATATCTCAGGATATTCACCTTTGAATCTGGGAATGAAAATGACAAAACAAAAGAATAAAACTAGAAATTTTTCAGCATTAAACAACCACAAACTGTGGTCACCAGAAGGCAGAGTGGCACATGGTGGCCCCTTGCTCGCTTCCCTTGGGTAGAAAAAGGGAAATTTACATGAGAAATGTGATGGATGGAAATAATACCTTTTGAGCAATTCCCAGCATCTAGTGACTTCTTACCAAAATAAGAAGTATATTTAGTATACGTAGATAACTTTTTTTTGAATAGCTTCTCTATGGCAGGCACTGTGCTGAGTCTATTCTTTAGAAAATCTTAAATAATCATTACAGCAACATTTTAAAGGGAAATACCGTTATTTTTCCTATTCTATAGATACAGAATCTGATGTTTCAGAAGACTAATTTGGTGATGATCTTATAGGGGACCATTAGTAGAAATGGGGAAAGACCTTTCTCTGTGGATGTCATTGACTAAATAAAGGCAGAAAATCTGGAACATACAATGTTATAGTTGAGTTTCTTCATTTGAAATTTCCTAGTTCACCCATTCTTCATGGATTAAGGAAGCTGAGGATGAGACCAATGAAGTGACTTGGACAAGGCTCAGACTTAGAACGCTCTTACCCAATTAAGCTGCTCCTAGACGTGTATTTTTCTACCACCCTGCACTGTCTCTTATTTGAGGTCAAAGAGCACTTGCAGAAACCAACTGGACATAAATTTTGAAAACTTCCAAACTGTATTCTGCAGTTAATTTGAAGAGAATGGGAGAGGGGGAGTCAGCGAAACTGGGAAAATTTTGGAAGTGGTTCAAAGAGAATTGAGTATGGAGAGAAAGGTCCTAAAAAGTGTCCTCAGCTGGCCCCTCATGAACACTGGAGTGCTTTTTCAAAAAAGAAACTCAACTAAAAATAAGCTGGGAAAAGTGCCCCTATAGGAAAAACAATATTTTGTGTGAAAGTATGATTTCAATAAGTCAACCAAGTCCAAGTTTAGACTGTGATTCATTTTACAAATGAAATTACACCCCAGATCATGTATGTATCCAACTTCAGCCTTTGGCCATATTCTTCATTACACTTGTGGGACATGCGTTTATTAAATTATAGTCCAAGCCCTGTTATATGGTGTTGCCTTATTTATCCTGTAGATCTAAAATAACATAATTACTTAAAGCAAGTTTGAATGGCATATTATTAAACTCCCTTTTTTTACCAACAGAAAGCTTTCTCATTTTCTAAATTTAAAATATTTATCCCTTTAAATTTTGATACAACATCTTTGATATACACACAATAGCATTTAAAGTTGTGTGTGTAATTATACTGTCAAATGGTCTCGTCTTCCCCCTTAATCTTTCTCCAGCATCTTTGGCTTCAACAGAGCGGCTGCCAGATCCTAATAAATCATCCCTGCAGGCCTTGAATATTGTGCCATACAAGGAAATTTGAGAAGGATACATATTATTTTAAGCAAATGCATATAGGCATTTTTTTATTTGTCCATGTGATTGCACATTGTTGGCATTTGGAGTTAATGGCCTGACTTTTACAGTAAAGCGTAGGTGGCTAAGGGCAGCATTTCCATTCTACATAGGACGGTGGTACTCACTATATAGTAGCTGGTTTGACTCTTCTGTGCTAGATAAAGTCAATGCAAAACTGTGTAGACGTAACACAACAGTACCAAGTATAAAGCGTTCATACATTTCAGGTGTACTTTTTAAGGCTCATAGCCTCTTGATTGGGTAAATTGTGTCAACTTTTTTACGTTGGATGAAAAAACCCTGGGGCTCAGAGACTTTGAACAGTTGAGGGAGGTCAAATAGAAACTGGCAGAGATTGGGACCTAATTAACATGGGCTGGAAAACACTTTGGGAAAGCTTAATTTGAATGACTAGTGCAGTGTCAACCCAGAAATTCTGTGACTTTAAACTGCAGGGGTCCTCAAACTACAGCCCGCGGGCCACATGCCGCAGTGTGATTGTATATGTTCCCATTTTGTTTTTATACTTCAAAATAAGATATGTGCAGTGTGCATAGGAATTTTTTTTTTAACTATAGTCCGGCCCTCCAACAGTCTGAGGGACAATGAACTGGCCCCCCGTTTAAAACATTTGAGGACCCCTGCTTTAAAGAGCTTGGGCCATGTCTTGCTCTAAGGAGTAGCCTCTTTCCCTCAATCCGTCTGCCTCCTGGCATTTCTTAAGGAAAGGACACTAATATTTATTGAGCACTTACTTCCTGCCAGTTTCCACATTGGCTCTTTACACACACTGCTTCATTTACATTCTTAACGCACTGTGGAACCTCTCTGACTCTGCCCAACTGGCTCTTACCATGGCCAAAAGTCCACATCATTCAGTGGGCAGTCAGAAGAAAGTTCTAGCTGTTCTCAAATCTTTTCTTCACATCAGTATTTTTGTCTGTAAAACAGGATAAAAATATAGGTCCTACCTGCCGCTGCTTTTAATTAGAATGAACACGGCAGAAGAGAAAATATTCAAAGAGGGTAAAATTATACATAGAACAAAGGTCCTGTATGGTAGAGTCCTGTACAGTTATAAACTACCAAATAGACGTGGTCAGTAAAAAGTGGGAAGGAGAGAAAATGAGAGGGAAGAATAGAGTAAGAAAGAATAATCTGACCATAGCCAACCATTCCTCTTATTTTTCCACTCACTAAGGACAACCCTCCCCCAGAGTGAACAGGAGACGGGCAGCCTCCCTCTTTCCCCATACTCAGGGCCTTTCCAAGTGCGAGCATTTCCCAGGGCTAGGTATGGCTTCTAGGGATTAGATACATCCTTTTCAAACATGATAGCCTATAAATGCAAGCTATCTAGTCCTCCAGCAAAGAAGCAGTCACTTAAATTAATGCAGATAATGATAATAATAATAATAAACAGCTGGGGATTTCCAAGAATAATCTAGATTCTGCTTCTCAAACTAGCTGTGGTAAAACACTATTTTTTCCCAACATCTCTTACACTAACACTTCTATAAAATACAAAAAAAGTTAATTACTGAAACACAAACCCTGGCTTGGAAGTCCAGTCGTGCCATATGCCTCTCTCACAATTCTCATGCTTATCACACTGCTGGCCAAAAACAAAGAGTTGGAAGAGCTGTACCAGCTCATGAGCCATCCTCTGGGGAGCAACGGTCTGGATTATGCACATTATTTAACACCAATAAATAATGCTAAGCCCAGTTTTAAAACTCAAAACCCTCCTTAAAAGAGGACTCCCTGTTATAGTCAAGTGAAGACCTTTTATTGCCCTTAGAACATCTTTCTATTTCCTTCTCTCCTTGTTGACCAGGGGAGGTCCAAGGCTATGAGGCCCTTGTTTTAGCAACTCCATGCCTCCTTCAACTTTTCCTGCCTTCATCATCACTACAAGGCTCTAAATTGGTTTCATTCCTGGTCTTTCATTTCCTTCTTCAATTCCTATGGCCCATTCTTTGGTGTCTTATCTGTAGCTGGTAGGCTAATAGTAGTGATCAATGAGTTTGTGCTAAAATGCATGAATTCACAGCTCAGTCTACAATGGAATTCAGCATATAAACATCTGTTTATTTGAGCCAGCTTCATTTAAGGTATTTTATTTGAAAGGATGTCATGAAAGATATACCGTATATACTCGAGTATAAGCCGAGTTTTTTTGGCACAAAATTTGTGCCGAGTTCGGGTTTTTTGGCAAAAATTTTGTGCCAAAAAAACTCGGCTTATACTCGAGTATATATGGTAATCCCTTCTCTAAGGTGTACCATCATGGCACTACTTCTTATCATCAGACCGCCTTCCCCACCATTTCTTAGATGGCTTGGGGTGTTCCCTGAACAGGTATCTGTGTCATGTTATTCAGTCATATTCCAGATGTCGTCTTCTCTCCTACCCATCTTTCCAGGCACTGTCCAAGCTTTGTCCTCATCATATGCTTTCTGGAGAGAGGTGCTCTACAGGGCCTCAACAGCGGGTCTTTCCTTTCTCTGGAATTGGCCATTGAACTCATAGCCATAATATTCAAGGCAGCACCACCTCTTTGAACATCGTTTGTCTTTTCTCCATGACTGAATTGCACATCCTTTCTAAGCAGTATCTTTATTTTCTGATTCAGTGATACTCTAATCGTTTTGATTCATTGTCTATTGAGAGCAAGGTTGAATCCTTAGCTCTCTGGAGTATACAAACACAAGCCTTCCTCCACCCCACCACCCCCCACCCCACAAAGAACTAATGGTCCAGAGACTGAGGTCACTTTTCCACTCTAAAGTATTTTATGGAATATTTGTCCTGTCTCATGTTAAAAATGTGTGAGAGGTAAAATAAATTTCAAAACTTGTATAGATTCTATTTTGCTCTTTGAAAGTCACATGGAAATTAGCATATTAAAATTTTATGAAGTCCTGCAGGTGGACAATTTAACTTTATTTAAATCATAGTTGCCCAACATAATTTGGCTGTTAAAACACTTTAGTCTAAAAACACCAATTAATATCCATCAAAACTAGTAGTCTTCAAAATACAGCTTGGAGAAATGCTGATTGAATTAAAATTCCAAGCTTACAACTGTATTAAAGAGTTGCTATTGATTTTGTTAGGTGTCATAATGGCATGTAGTTTTGTTTTCTAAAAAAGAGTCCTCTTGTTTAGGGTTGACTGCTGAAATATTTATGGGTGAAATAATGTAGAGTGTGAGTTTTTTTTTTAAAGATACTTTCAAGAAAAAAAAGAGGGGTTGAGATACATAAAAAATTAACAAAATGTTGATAATTGGTAAACCTCCTCATAATTAATACATAGAGGCTTATTAAAAAGTCTATCTTGTGAATGTTTGAAAAACTTTATTTTAGAGAGTCTGGCTTTTAAATTCTGTGATATTTGAATTATATAAAGTCAGCAAAACTTTATCAATTTGGAATTCACCAATTCAAATTCTGTGATCATTAGGACAATATGTTAATTTGGTTAAACTGAAAATTTTCTTTGCTTGGAAAATAGATTCAAAGTTAATATAAATATAGAGTCTCCCTAAAATATAGCAGAGAGTTACAAAGCCTCAGGGGGCTCTGCTGCTATCTTAATAATGGCATAGTAAACAGACCAGGTACCAAGTGGACATCTGTCTCCTCTCCCAAAGCTGCAGCTGTAATCAGAGAAACTCCAATTTAGTGTGAAGATCTACCTCACACTTTAGTTTTGGAAAGGAATTGTTGGTTTTTATTTGTGTTTTTCTGGGGGGACACAGACTCTCACTCTGTTGCCCTGGGTAGAGTGCCCTGGCATCATAGCTTACAGCAACCTTAAATTCTTGGGGCTCAAGCAACCCTCTTCCTCAGCCCCCTGAGTAGCTGGGACTACAGGTGTTTTTCACCATACCAGGGTAGTTTTTTCTATTTTTAGTGGAGAAAGGGCCTTTCTCTTGCTCAGGCTAGTCTAGAACTCCTGAGCTCAAACAATCTATGCACCCCAGTCTCCCAAAGTGCTAGGATTATAGGTATGAGCCATCACACCCAGTCTGAAAAGGGACTGTACTGCTTAAAAATATGGAAGTATAGAAGTTACTGCTGTAAACCATGAGGCTGAACCCAGGTAGATGTGTTCCACCAGCATTAATTTAGTGAAGCCCGTCATTATTTTCATTTACCTAGATTAAAAAATAAGTTGATAAGTGTAATTCCCAGTCCTCCTTTCCTGTGCCTTCCCACAGAGTCCAGGGAGGGCCGCAGTTTAGCACTTCTCTGGGTTTGTGGTTTGTGGGTTGGCAGCTTGCTGGCAGCCAGCTTTCTATCTGGTCTGGTGCAAATCAGGCCATGATTCTTCTCTCCAATTTGCAGAGGATTAGGAATTTGCATGTCTCCAGATGTGATACTCCAGGTTGAATTAGCATTTGGAGTAGTCCCATGCTACCCTACAAAATCGGTAACTTGATTTCTAGGGGATTCTTTGCTTAGATGACTCTAAAAGATGAGCTCGTTCTTTCTCCAACAGACATTCTACACACTAATTCTTGCCTTCATCTCTACTGGAGGCATCTTGAAAAGCAAAGAATCCCATCAGGAGGATTTTACAGAATCACTAAAGCACTCAGGAAACACCTCTACATGTTCTTTATGCAAAGAAGAAAATGGAGGCCAGGAAAAAGCTCTTTCCACTGCTCCCCGAGGTCCAGCTCTCCATGTAGCTAGTACTGTAGGACTTCAAAGTCCAAATATGGACTCTACCAAATGTAGAGTCGCAGTCTCAGGTTATCCGTGCTGTGCTACTCCTTGAGTTTGAACAAGTTATTTAGTCCAAATTTCAGTTTCCTCATCAATCATAGGGTTGGAGTAATATCGCTTATCTCATATAGGATCTCAAATACTTTTACTTAGGCCAGGTGTTCCCCCAGTGTCATTGTAAAATGAGAGAAGGTTAGATAAGTACTTTGTGTGAAATGGGTCTTAACATACTTCTGATGTTATTGCTATTTTTCCACAGGTGGAGGTGGTGATGGTTCCTATAATGAAAATTATGCACCTGTGCCCCCAACGGCTTTGCTAGTGAAGAAGTCTAGATGAGCAAATCTCCCTTTGCCATCAAGATTAGCTTTGTTGAAGATCTTAACATAGGAATCCTGGTTCCAGGCACACTTGAGGACTAGGAAAGCAGGTTCCAGTTAAGGTGGTGACCACACTGAATGAAGATCCTATCAGGTGTGCTGTGCTCTCCCCTGCGATGACATTGTCCCATCACAATCAGTAATAGTCAAAGGAACCTACCACTAGTACCAGCTAGGGGACTGCCATTCATTGAGCAATTAACTCCTGTAATGATTCCATGTTTCAAATAACAAATGAGATCAATTCAGTGTACTATTTCTGGTGTAGCTATCTTAATCTAATTAGTCTGGCACTGCTTTCTGAAAGCCAAGGCCACTGGGGCATACTTCCAACTACCGTATATGGAGTGCCATTCCCTGCCAGAAGGTGGATAGTGGTCTTTCCAGGAATAAGACCTGAGACATAGAATTGGTTGTTGGACCCAGTTCTTGACTCTTCTGTTCCAACTATCATTTCCTTTTACTTCTTCTCCTCATTTTCAATTTTTTTTTAATAGGTAAGAAACATTGTGCCAACCAGACTGAGGTTTCTTCTATTGATGAGTAAACTTACTAAACACGTCCTCTCTTCTTTAAAGCACATAAATCTCTGCAGAGAGGCTTCAGTTTGATTTTAGCCAACGTGAACAATGAGACCGCCTCAGGAGGCCAAGTTTAAATACTTCAGAACGAAGCTTCGTAACAAAGACTCCCAAAGTATAGGCAAGCCAAGCAAAGAAAAATGTAAAACTCCAAATGCCCTCCCAGCCCAGCAAAACGTCAAAGGCACTGCTGCAGAGGGAAGAATGGATCTCCACATAATGTAGCGTCAGGGAGAAGGGAGGAAGAAAAGGCTATAGTATCCGATTTATGAATATTTATAAAACCATCATTAGGCTTGGCTAGAACATGCAGTCCTTCTCTGAGTTCAGTGCTGGGAAACAGTAAGAAAATGCATGGAATTATTCAAATGGAGGTGAGAGGAGATTTAATTCTGTATTTTTAGAAATCCACCAGCACTCTTCAAGCTGGTGTTGAAGAAAGGTGTGGTAAACCAGCTCAAGATAATCCTGTTCTTGGGCTGGGTGGAGAAAAGCAACTTGGCCTCAGATTTCAAGCCAAAAATCAGTCACCACTCTCATCAGGTCAGACCCTGGCTACCACTTCTCCTCTTAGTTGGTCTTTGACTAACGTCCTCCCCACTCCAGTTTTGAGCTATAGCTGCTCACCCCACCAGGCTGCCTCTCCCATTTATGAAGCATGTGGTGACTGCTTAGAATGTGGCTGAAATAGTTCCTCTGTAAGCGGAACAGCTTGGATCTTTTTTTTTTTTCTTGCAAGACAATTTAGTAATGTGCTTCTGAAAAGGACTTCTATTAGGAAAAATTCCTCTCATGCACATTTGATCTGGGCCAGGCTTCTAAGAACTGAGGCAGCAGTCTCAGTAGGAGCTTCCTAACCATTGGGTGCCAGGGCTCCGCTGCACCCTGATAGCAAGCCGCGAGCAGGCCAGGAGCCATGAAGGGTCATGTTTTTCCCGTGTGAAAAATGTTCAACCTTCTTTACAGCCATTGTTTAAAATGATACAACAATGAAAGTTACCTTTAGGCATGATTTGAATGACTCTAAAAGCATCCTGAATTTGGAATTGTTATTTCGACACAAAAAGCCCTTCAGTTTCTCTCCTGGATCATTTACTGACACTCATTTCAGCAAAGATTCCTGTCCATGATGGCAAATAAATTCAAGTATCTCTTTACATTTGGGGGAATTATTTTATTTGAAAGTTTCCTACAAATTTGAGATAGTATTTTTCCTACGTTTTTATTTTTTCTTATGGTACATGTAAATATATAATATAAAAGCTAACTTTATTCAATGAGCCCCATATAGTCACCCCCAATGATTTGTTTGTTGTAGCAGGCAATACAAATGATATCCGTTTCCATAAACACCTTGACCAAAAATACATAATACTCCATTCCAACTCTGCCTCCAGGCCTGTTCTAAGTGCGTTATATGGATTTAAATCTCTTTATGTCCACAGCACTAAAGTAAGAGCTACTACTGTGCCCATTTTGCATATAGGAGAACTGAAGCACAGAGAGGTTTAATAACTCTGGGGACACAGACAGGAAGTGGTGAAGCTGCAATTTTTAGCTCACAGAGTATACTTTGAATAGTAGGTTATCCTATTTCTGATCCGTCTTTCCAGGAATAAGACCTGAGACATAGAGTAAGACCTGGTTGTTGGACCCCGGCTCCAGCTACCATTTCCTTTTACTTTTTCTCCTCATTTCCAATTTTTTTAAATAGGTAAGAGACATTGTGCCAGCCAGGAAGAGGTTTCTTCTGCTGATGAATGAACTTACTAAACAGGTTCAGGAGAGCATTGGTCTATTAGCATACACCTTTAATCATAGCAATATCGGCCCCCAAAATGGTTCTTGGCAGTCCAAAAAACGTGCACTCTTTTTCTATAGAAAGCCCAGATTACATTTAGTGCATAAACAGATAGAATATCATGGGAAGGGGAGATAAGGAGAAAAGTGTCCTTAGGGGAGCAATTGGGAAATAAGTTTACAAAACATTGGTCTGTGAGATATGTTGGGAGAATACTTCTGAAAGGCTTTCCCTGGTGCCAATCCCTCCTCCCATATACAGACACATGAATATTCAGAGGTACCAATGCTACTTCTCAACCAGCCTAAGTGCCCTAATTTTTTCATATTAGAGTATCATTCCTTTGGGTCATGGTAATACTGTCCAGAGATGACCTCTTTCCCAATGCAGCTATCACTGTGATGAGTAGTATATTAGTGTTTTCACACAAGTTAGCGAAAGGGAGACTAGCAAGGTGCTAAGGAAATAAGACTATGTCAGATTTCGGGAAGATGGGAAACGAGGTCAGGGGCCAGTGCTGGGGGGCAAGTAGGTGCAGAGGGGACTCAGAGGGCAATAGGAAGGGAAGCCTTGACAGGGTGAGGGTCTAGGAGAGTAGCAGGTACTCCAGGGGCTGAGAAACTGAGAGGAACAGGGGGAAAGATCAAGACATCCTATCTCTGAACTTTGGCATCAGACAGAATTAAGTTCTCACATTGGCTCTCTCACCCCCCAGCTATGGATCCTTTGGCAAAGGGACTTACCCTGCCTAAGCTGCCATTGCTCTGGCATAGAGATAATGTGCGTTAGAGTAAAAATTCTTGGAAGCCTCTGGAATGGAGCAGGCACTCAACATCTGCTAGCTTAAATGTTGGTCATTCTGCCTGTACATTCTCTTTGATATTTCCATAATAATCACATAGTTACCTTGCAGTTGCATCCATAGCTGGCTTTGGGCTTAGAACAACTGCACCTTTCTCTGTTTTGGGATGAGTAAGAAGCCAAGGACAGAGAAGACGGCAGCTTTTCCTCAGTCCCCTCCCACAGAAGCTAATTGAGACGGGAGCTTGTTTGGCTTCTCAGGGTTTCTCTAATCACATTACTGTACAGATGCATCAAGGCAGCCAGGGCTTTGGGAAGGTAAATTCTCCTCTTCATTGTTGCAAGTATTTCCAAGGGGAAATTAAGGTGTAATTTTTTCTAAATCAATCAAGCAATCGCCAAGACAAAGTAAATAAAGGACTTTGTCACAAACAAAAAATCAGCAAAAGGAGAGCCAATAATTCACCCCTTTCATTCCAAAATTCACTAGGGTTGCCCTAATTTTGACCTATGTCTTCAGTTCTATAGTTTGGGGAAGAGGACGGTGAATGTGATCTCTATGGAGCAGAGGCAGCATCTGGGGAAAAGCAGAAGCACATAAAAGAAGTGAAAATTTAGAAACCATATAGTTTTATTTGGGCCAAATTTTCCCATTACCTTTTAAAAATCTATTATGGATTCCAATGCAGCTATAAGGGATAATGGCCTGTCCCTAGGGTCCTGTCCTCCGGCAGAGGGTAAACACTTCCCTCACTATTATAATGGTGCAGAAAGAACTCTCTTTCCCTCCTGTACCACTAGAAAGAAATACACCATTCAAGGTGACTGCATGTGTGTAACATTTCATTCAGCCGTCTATCTTTCATCTTCTCATCTCCCGAGCCATCCTACCACGACCCTAGTTGTTGTATCTGAACTTGCTGGGATGAAAGTCAACTCTCGCCAATTTCCCATATGCCTCTTATTCCTAGTATCTCAATTTAATTGTACACTCCCTTAAATCAACTGTGAAATTTTCCTATGGCCCATCCAGCCCTAGTTGGGTCTGCTCCCCTCACCCTCTGAGAAGTCTGGAGAAGCAGGACACTTGAAGACTCTGCCTGTCCTCCAACTCACTTCCTGGGGAAAGGCATAGCCAGAGAGGGGCCAATGAAAACTCTCTAAAATTGTACTGTCCAATAAATAGCTACTGGATACATGTACCTAGCTGAATTTCACTTAATTAAAATTAAACCAAATGCACATCTCAGTTCTTCACTCACATGGTCTTATTTCAAATGCTCAGTAGCCCTATGTGGCTGATGTCTGCTGGGCAGAATTAGAACATTTTATCATCACAGGACATCTCATTGGACAACACTACTAAAGCAAGGGGCTCAGGACAAGGCCTGTCTTGACTATGCCTAAGGATGGTATCATTCTGGGAACATGGTTGGCTCGAAGCCCAGATATTTTCTTCCAATTAAATTTCTCTGAACAGTGACCTACACGCAGCTCTGGGCCCAGGACTTGCCATTTGGGACACTGATTCTTCTCTTCAGAAATTTCCCAATTTAAACTAAGTTCTTTCTTGAATAAGAAAAAAATAATGTTTTAAGAGGAGGATAGCCCCTTTAAAAATATTTTATTGAGGTAAAATATGCATAACATAACATCTCCTATGTGTGTCTGACTCCTTTCACTAACCATAATCCTCTGAGATTCATTCATGCTGTTACATGGACCAGCAGGGTATTCCTTTTCTTTCTTTTTTTTTTTTTTATTTTGAAAAAGAGTCATGTTTTGTCACCCCAGGTAGAGTGCAGTGCAGTCATTGGAGTGCACAGCAACCCCAAACTCCTGGGCTCAAGTCATCCTCTGCCTCAGCTTCACCGAGCTAACTGTTCTATGTTTCCTAGAGACGGCATCTCGCTCATGCTCATGCTGGTTTTGAACTCCAGAGCTCAAGCACTCTCCTACCTTGGCCTCCCAGAGTGCTAGTATTGCAGGCTTAAGCCACTGTGCTCAGCCCTATTTTTACTTTGGACACGTGCCATTGTATGGCATTAAGTACATCAACAATGTTGTGCAATCATTATCACTATCTCTTTCTAGAATATTATTACCCTAAAGAGAAACTCCATATGCATTAATCAATAAATTCTCATTCCCCTCCTCCTAGCTCCTGGCAGTCTTTAATCTAATTTCTATATCTATGAATATGCCTATTCTAGGTATTTCATATAAGTGGGATCATATCTTTTATGTCTGCTTTGACACTTAGCATAGTATTTTATAGTTTCATCCATGTTGTATTAGTATCAGGGTGTCAGTATATATTTTTATATATATTACATTTCATTTAAATAAAGAGATCATTTTAAAACAATGAAAGGAATTGATTACTTTCCCTGGTTGACTTCTTTGTCTTTCTGCTTACTCTTTTTTGTCAAAAAAAAAAAAAAAATTACATTTTCTTTTACTTCCTGCTTCATATAAGAAGGAATTTAAAGTTGCCCTGGTGCTGTTATCTTCTTCTAGGTAAAATAACTGCACAGGCCCCAGCACAGAGTAAGTGTGCTATATGAATGTTTGCTACTATTATTATTATTAATTATTCTGTTGGGTCTGCAGTATATGATAGATGGCCTGAGTCTGGATTTCTAAAAGTCTATCCAGTACCGTTTCTTAGGCTGCCCTATGGACAAGATTGTCCAATTAGTGAGTCTGGACACTGGTGGGACGGCTCACATGGCTGACCTGATTGCTTTGCACCTTTTTTGTGCTGTTGGAAAGCCTGTCATGTATTGAGGACCAATCTTCCTGTCTGTTATTTCTGCGACTTGTCCCAGTTCTGTCCCTAGAGTAACACATAGCCAATCTTTTCTCGCACCCAGTGACACTGCCCTAGTGTTTGAAAGTGAACCTGCTCTTACTGTACCTA
Source organism: Loris lydekkerianus (assembly GCA_963574355.1). Lineage (NCBI taxonomy): Eukaryota > Metazoa > Chordata > Mammalia > Primates > Lorisidae > Loris > Loris lydekkerianus. The sequence goes on from CAUYPK010006765.1 coordinate 40,862, forward strand.
CACTTCTCCAGTGCAGTCGGACCTACTTCATTCTCTACTTATTTTACTTGGTGGTCTCTGGCTTTTTCCCTAGCCTGTGCTCCTTCTCTGGACATACTTTAACTTATTCAAGATCCTCATAAAAATGTGTGACCCAGGGCTGTAGGCAGTACTCCAGCTGTGACCTGGCCATGCAATAATACTTAAGGATTGTCAATTATATAGAAATAAATAGACAGATATATATTAATACACACACTTATCTATGTACTTCTGTATATAAGTGGACTTAACAGGTTTTAAGAGACCTACACACACAATTTCAGTGCAGACACTGTTTATTATATAACAGTAGCCCGGGTGTTTTGAGGTGCATGCTCTTCAGCTTTTAATATCACTGAAAAACACAATGTTCTCTATTAGATCAGCTCCCCAAAGGTCAGAGTGATGACATGATTCTCTTGTTAGCCTGTAGGGCTGGACACAGTCACCAGGAGTGGTGTTGACCTGTTGCCTTTGGAGTGTTCCCAGAAGAACCCAGTCTACTAACCAGAGAAAGAGGCATTAAGAAGCTCACAGAGCCTGACTTTGAAAGTTTTCCCTCTCCTAAACATCAAAGTGACACCAACCACCTTTCTAAAACTCCACAAAGGTGTTTAGAACTTTGTTTTCTCCTAGCCATATTTCCAGTAATGGTTTGCAATTAGAGTTGAAAAGCCATCCAGCCTTATTTTCAACACATCTTCATCTGTAGCAACCCCTATCTCCTGCTTTCCTTCATTTTTCTCATTCTAATCCCTCAAAATAACATTGCAAATGCAAAAAGTAAGTCTCAAAAGTCGATCAGCTCATAGGCCTTTGTAAGACCAGAGCTTAGGAGAAAGTTCTAATCATTTACAGGGAACAAGCTCAGCAGCACGAGTTGGCTACAGCTTGATCAGAGAAGATGCTGTTTATTTATTTTGTGAAAAGAAAGAAGAGAGAGAAGGAGATGTTGAGTTTCAATAATAAAATGACCTTTCTTCTGGGTAGATCAGCTTTGTAAGTTAAGATGAGTCAAAGCTCAATCCAGTATCTGGGGAATAGAATCCTCTGTTTCCAAAGGCAGATGCGAGTATGACACATAGTCAACACTGTTTTTCTTCATTATTGTTTGGCCTGAATTTGGGATTTTCTGGGAGGGAAAGGGAGAGAAGGGGCTGAGGACTTGGAGAATAATTGGAATTAAGTGGGAATGTAATTGTGGTTCGAGGTCTCTATTACAGAGTTTTATTGTTGGCATAGGTAAAATATCATTTGGAATTTATCCCCAGAAGGTCTCTGAGGCCTTTGGGTAGACTATTCTCAAATTAAGGAATAGAATCTGAGTCTCGTGAGGTGGTTTTGCACTAACTTAATGGAAAAACCATACTCTTGGAATGAGAAACTGAAGCCAGGATGTGGGTTTCCTAAGCTACCATAACTGCAGCTTAGAATGTGGTGTTTGTATTGCAGTCAGTTCATAGACAGTTCTTACATTGAAAACATGACTCTGTCTGTTCTAATACAATTTTCACCAGCGGTACGTACGTGATTCTTACAGCTCTGTGCCCATAAATACTGGATATGTAGGCATGAGGTAGTGAAGCTGCTCCTGCCTTCCATCTCTACTGCCTTGTCATTCAATTTGAATGTGTCTCAAATGTGAAGTATTTAAATTGGATACAACTGTATCCAATTTTACTACCTTATTAGGATTACAATGACAATAAAAGAAAACAAGAACTACCATATAAGAGAGCACTTTGGAAAGCAAAAAATGATGTCACAAGTATATTTAGATCATAATGGCTGGAAGTGATTGGTTGGTTTTCATGCACCTGTCTCATTTCACTTTCACGACTGATTTATGAGGCAGATATTGTTATAATTTCTCCTTCATGGATTAGAAATGGCATCAACTGGGTCACAGTTAAGAAATGAAGGATTTACAGTTTGGATCTAGTTCGTCTAACACTAGAAATATTAGATTCTGCCTCCACTCTATTGTAAAATGTTCTTATTCCATATGGGAAGGAAATGATTTGTCAGATTACAGAGTGATCTCAAGGCTTAATATTCAATGCATATGCCACTGATGCACTGGTTGGCAGCCTCCAGGATGTCCCTAAAGATTCCCCTTTCTTAGTATTAATGCCCTGGTGTAATTTCCTCCCTTTGAGAGAGAGAGCATTTTCATGAGTGACAAGATGTCACTTCCTAAAATGAGGTTATAAAAAGACTGTGGCTTCCATCATGGGCATTCTCTCTCACTGTCCTGGATCATTTAACTCTGGGGAAAGCCAGCTTCCATGTGGTGAAGAGGCCCTGTGGAGAAGCCCCCGTGGTGGGGAGAACAGGCTTGCCAATCGCTGTGGGAATGAGCTTGGATGCGAATCTTTTTGGGCCTGCCAGCAGCCATACGGGTGATCTTGGAAGCAGACCCTGCCCCAGCTGTGCCTTGAGGGGACTCTACTTTTGGCCAAAATCTTGACTTTTAGTCTTGTGAGAGACCCAGGTAACCTGCTTCTGGATTCCTGATCCATAGAAACAGTGAGATAGCAAATGTTTGTTGTTTTTAGTCACTAAGTTTTATGAAGCAATAAATAACTAATATAAATAGTAACCAAATGACCGGAGACTGAAACCTTCCCAAGCCTGTTTCCTTCAACTCATGCAACAAATATAATCCTTATGGTGACCTTACATCCCAGGTGCCAGATATGGTCCTTGCCTTCACACTGCGGAGCATCAAACACAAAATCACTTCAAATCAAAATTCTTTTTTTTTGCAGTTTTTGGCCAGGGTCAGGTTTGAACCCACCACCTCCGGTATATGAGGCCGGTGCCCTACTCCTTTGAGCCACAGGCACTGCCCTCAAATCAAAATTCTTTATAAATTTCAGAAGAAGTAGAAAGAGCAGAAATATGAAATCAGCCAAAGGGGCTTCAATTTCAATCTCCAGCTATGGGATTTGGGGCAAAAAACTCCTCTGAGCTTCGATTTCTTCTTGTGAACAAGTGGATACTATCTCTGAAAAGTTTGTGAGATTAAAAAAAAGAATGTCTTGAAAACACCTGGGATGGTGCTTGGTATAAGTTAGGGGCTCAATAAATGTCAATTCTATGAATCTTACTGTTCTACTTTTTAAAAGAAGGAGCAATCATCTGTGGTGTGCAGAGTTGTTGAGTGTATATGAAGAGATAAGCAGAGGACCTGGTGTGCTTTAGATGTCCCCAAGATATTAATTTCCATTAGCTTCTGTGTGGACCCTATAACTTATGTTATGACTAATGAAGGTAAAATTAGAAATAAAATTATGAATAAAAATATGTGTGTGTATGCATGTGTATTTTTATTATTATTTATTTCAGAAACAGAGACTTACTCTGTCACCGAGGGTAGAGTGCAATGTCACAATCATAGATCACCAAAGCCTCAAATTTCTGGGCTCCAGCAATCTTCCCACTTCAGCCTTCCAAGTAGCTGGGACTATAGGCATGAGGTACTGAATTCAGCCCTGAAGATTAAAAACAATTTTATAAAGAACTTTTGGACTTATAATTCTTTGTTAAAATTAACATTTTGCTTCCACAACTGAAGATTTATTTATCTTTTGCAAAGCCCTAACTATGAACCAATGGAGAGCATGAAAAGCACAGATAGGACAGACACCTAAAAACAAATTTTAGACCACCATATGCAGCTAAGTCCAGTGAACACTGGAGATCAGAGGCCAGAGATTCCGGATTCTCTCTTTGCCTCTGAGTGTGTGCACCACTAAATTGAGGTGTCCAATAGGTTCTCTTTCCTAGGGATGATATAACTTGATGGTTACTTAATATAGTTATTTTATATATGTAAAACATGTCTATTGTATGACCACATGAAGGATTAATGTTTCTTGTGACTTTCCTAGGATATGTCAAACTTACATCACCATTAAAAAGTCTGAAGTAATATCTGAGACTGGAAACACACACGCATACATACACATAAAACCTCCCAAACAATAAGCGAAAAATCAGTATTAGATGAAATTTAATTTTATTTCTCAAGGAACTCACCATGACCACTAGATGGCGCTGGGGTCTGATTTCCTCTTTCTATTTCCAGAACAGTCCCTGGGAAAACAACTGTAAAACTATCATGCATTTTCTGAGTCAGTTACTTGCTTATCTGATGTGGCGCAAGGTAGAAAGCGTTTTTATATTATTTTCCGAGTTCCTAGTAATCTGCCAATAAATGAACACGCTGCCAACTCTTAACCTGAAGCCAACTGATCTTGCCCTGACAAGTGAGTTTCATGATCCCTTGAAGAGCTTCCTGTAAATAAATTTAAGTTTCAACAAACAAAATAAATTATACCTTACAAGTTAAAAAAAGAAAAAAAAAAAAAAAACATTTTGTGCCTTTGCCAAAGTTCTGAGTCCAGCTGTTAATTGTTAATTTCCTCTAGCAATTCAAACCTCAGTTCTGGAACATCTAGGGCAGTACCTGTAAATTCATTCCACAAGTATGTGTTGAGGCCCCCAGTCTTCCTGGGCCCTCTTAGATACTGAGAACAGAAGGCAGCCTTCGTGGAGCTTACATGCCAGTGGAGGAATCAGCAAACGAACAGCAATAAGCAAATAAATGGACACAACAGTTTTATATGCCATGAAGAAAATTGGTGGGTAATGTGAGAAAGAAAAATAGGGGCCGTGGGAGTACCTTTGATAAGGTAGCTGGGAGTCTCCTCTGAAAAGGTGATGTGTTAGGTGTAACTACAATGGCAGTGAGTGAACTGGGAAAGGAAGGTCAGCAAGGTTGAAGCACCAAGAGGGAAGGGAAAAAGAGTTTGGAGAGACTGGAGGGCCTGGGCACAGAATGACTTGGAGTTTGTGATTCATCTTGTTGTAAGAGCCACTGGAAGCTTTTAAGCAAGCAGACTGCATAGTCTGAGTTACATTTTTTTAAATGTCATTGTGGCTGCTTGTGGGAAATGGACTGTGTGACAAAAGGTAACATTAGCAAGTGCTTAATAAATGTATCACAATGAATGAATGAATGGCAAGACCTACTATGTGCGTGGCGCCAGAGAAGTACTCATTATTCACTGAAATTCACTTTCACATTATCACAGAGTTAGGTATCCTATTAAGACAGTGGGTGTCAAAGTTCAGGACCCACCAGAATCATCTGGAATGGCTGCTCACCTGTTAAATCACAGAGTGCCTAACCACATCCTTCATTGAATCACTTCCATCGCTTCTTCCCTCTATAGCTTATGATTCAGTAGATCCGGGATGGGGCCAAAGAATCATCATTTCTAACAAATTCCCAGCTGATGCTGATGTTGCTGATTCAAGAACCACCCTCGCAGAACTGCTGCCATAAGAGGCTGAGCAGAAAAATGCCAACAGCTGTTAAAGCAAAAACAAAACACAGATTATTTTAGTTCTTTTATGGTTCAGGCTTCTAGATGTTAAAGACGACATTCATCCTTTTCTTCAACTACTAATGTGGGAACTATTGTACATTTCCCAATGTAGAATGATGAACTTTTCTGCCTTACTCACACAGCCTCCGTTTCATTCTGGATTATGGTGTCCAACTCCGCAGTTGAACTAAGGTTAACCTAGGCCAAGCATGGTACCCTGTAGCCCTTTGCTATATACTGACCATCCCAGCCTTTCTGGAATGGTCGGGAGACATAGGTCTGACCATAAAAAAGGAATGGAAGTGTGCTGCAGATATTTTGAAAGACTTTCCTCTTGAATAAAAAAGAGAGTAGTGAGAAAATAGTCTTTATTTGCAGAAGACACTGGTCAGTGAATATTCTCATGAAGAAATAGTCACAATTTTAAAAATATGAATACCTGTGGAGCAGTGGTGTGATGGTACATGTTTAACAACAGGCTCTCAGCAATGAAAGGCGCCGGTTGCTGATTTCCAGGGTGTGAATGATCCCACCATGGCTGAGTCCAAGCTACCAGTGTGAAGTCACTAAACACAAAGCTGTGAAAAGATGCTGACAACCAGCTCCCGCAAACCTGCACAAGCCAGCTCCAGGAAACCATTGCCAGAGTCTGAATCCTAACCATGGAGTGCATCTTACTCTGAAACAGAAGGTAAGCAAGGCTAATCTTTCCTGTTTGTGTGCACATAATCTCTACTGAAAGCCATTTGCATAGCTGCATAAAAAGCTGAGAAGGTTCAAGACCCAAGTTTAGCACCAAAGAAGACACCTGGATTCGTGGTTGAAGGAAAACCCTTGCCAAGACTATTTACAGTTATGAAAATGTAAACCTAAAAGTAATTCCCAGAAGAACTTTCTGCATCATTTTCAGAAAGTGGGAGCCCGTCTAAGGGTCACCCACAAACTATACCCCTTACTCAGCCACCTACATTTCTCCTTGCTATTAAAATGTCTAAAACTGATGAAAGCAAACTTGATTTGGGGTTAACTTTGAGGAATTAGTAGGTTGACTTCCTTCTGTAGAGACATCATCAGTTTCCTTTCTCCCCACCTCCCAGTAATCACTTAAGCATCTGCTCAGCCTCTGTACAAGTTCCAAGGTTTTAACAACAAGTTTTAGCAAATCCTTTCTGACCCTCAGCTGACATCACACTCTACCCTCCGTCAGAATGGCTTTTCTCACGTCCTCTCTACCTCCAATTTGGTGCCTTTATAGGGATAGTCCCTCTGCCTGGAACGGCTTATTTCCTCAATCAGGATTTCCCAAATGTCCTGGATTGTGAGAACAACTTGGGGCGCTTACAAACACAGATTCTTGGACCTCACCCCCTGATCTACTGAATCAGACTCTCCATAAGAAGGTGGCTGGAAATGTGTGGATTTTAGCACATTTCCAGGTTATTTTTATCAGGCACTTTTAGAAAAACCTGACTTGTCTCTTTTTTATGGCTCTGCTCTCAGCTTCCTCAGGGAAGCCTTCCCTGATCCCCCACATAAGGTTAGGCCCCCTTCTCATCTGTTTTATGCTATTTTCACAGTACTTTAGACTACCTTTTAGTCTCTGCTCAAAAGAACTTTATTGAAAGCCTTCCCCACAAGACTGCAAATCTCATGAAGCCTTATGTATGACTGTATCCTGAGTGCCTAGCACCATCCATGTAATAGATGTTCAATAAATATAGGCCGATTGATCAACTCATGGACCTTTTCTTCTCCATCTGTGAGATGAGAGAAATCTACAATTACTTGTTTATCAAGAAACATTCATTCATAGGGGAGGCACATTTTTTTAGTCCTTATACAAGTCCTGTACCCATCCTGGGTCTTAATTTGTTCAGTTCTAAAAGAAGTGAGAATATACTAAAAGAAAACATTTTTAGTAGATTTAGTTACAAACATTAGGGGTTGAATGTGAGCCTCAGAAACCTGACACCCTAGAAGAAAGGACAGTTTTGCCTTAAGGAAGTATAAACTTCTGCTCTCAGTTCATAATGGCCATAGAGTCCTTATCAGAGACGTCTAACTACAAGTGCCTGTTCTTCCATTCTGGAGCAATGGCAGTCCCTTGCGGTGCTGGTTGGGTTGAGTTCTTTCATCCCACTGTCTCCAGAGGGCAAATGTTCAGCATCAGAATCCAGCACCATGTGTCAAGGCGGTGGCAGTGGAGGCGGAGATCAAAAAGGAGATGCAGCTTTTTCAAAGAGCACCGTATGTCTCTTTTCATTTCCAAACCAAATGAGATGGGTTAGGGAGTAAATGTAGAATTTGTGACAATCTTCTGATTTCTAGCGATCAGATACCTAAATTTTATTTTTATCTCCTTCTCAGGTGCTCCTGGGCCAAAGACTTGCCCCTTATGACACCTATTCTATTTCTGGTTATTGTTACTGATGCTTACAGCTAAAATCTAGAAGCATGAATCTTATAGGGGCCAGACAGCTAACTGATACCTACTTACTGCATTCACCCTATGTGCTAGACACTGTATCCATGAGCCAACAAAATTGTCAGACATAACAAATGAGAAAGAACCATGAGGACTGGAGGTGATTCAGCTTATATCCATTTTGGGGCCTGGAAAGCATAATTCTTAATCATACAACTGAGTGGACAAGAAGCCTAGAGGCATGCAAGTTGGTCATAGATTAACAGAGATGTAGGAAATATCCAAGATCTTCTAGTGCCATGGTTTTAAAACCTTTGTAGCCTTGGTTTGAACAGTCTTGCTGGAAGCATGCTGAGTAAAATGTTACCAAGAAAAGCCATTAAGGTTGTCACAGAAGCGGAGGTCTTCAGAGTCCCATCCATCTTATCCCAGTGATAGTTGCTGAGGACACTCCTAAATCCGGTTTGAAAATCATGTATTCATTGTAGCATCTCTGTCTTAGAGATGAGAACATGAGGTCTAAAAAGGGAAATAATTTTTTCATGATCATAGAACTCATCAGTAGAAGAAGCAGGTGTAGAACCAAGATCTTCTGGCCTCAAATTCATGGCCTGGGTCACGTCATTGTAGTGTAGATCATCAGCCACTGTCCCTTCCTACGGTGAGCTGTTCCTACAATCAGTCCTCTGGAGAGTTGTAGACACTTCAGAAAGGACTTATTCAGGAAGGTGAAAGGAAACAGACAGAAGCCGGACCCAGCCCAGCCCAGTACTTAATTAGAATGAATAAGTGTATAAATAACCACATCCGTTTCTTGAACAGATTCAGAATCTCCATTACTGCAAACCCTGGAAAGTCAGAGAAATGAAAACAGTAGGATTGTACCACTGCGCCCCCTGGCAGAAACATTGAGTTACTCACCCACCGTAAAACCCTGCAAAGGAATTTAGATTTTTGCCATATTGGTTCACGGATACCCCCAGCACAGTTGAGGTGATGGGAACATGAAGGGGTCAATATGTGCCAGGATTTTCTTGATATTTCTAATGCGAATATTTCCTGACAACTTCGTACCGATTATTTGACCCTACGTAGATTATCTAGGCCCAAAGCAAGTGAATTAATAAGATATGATACCTTAACATGGGAGTCCAAAAAGAATAGCATGTTCTCATCATTTTGTCTGACAGGTTACATATTGTTACCTGGAAGAGTAATTTTTGACTCCTGAAAAAGGATGCTTTTGCTGGCTACTCCTGACAAACAGATTACATTTGTCCCTTTGCATTTATTTTTCTATTAATAAAATTAACAACAAAATATACCACCCTCAAATGGAAGTCTGCCTTTACATTCATTTAGCCATCTTTCATGAATTTTCTTCCAGGAATGTAGGAAATTTCGTTACTTTGACTAGCCGGCTGCTCTCTGTCAACCACCGTATGTATCTTTTAATTAAGTAGAAAAGAGATCTTAAAAGCTCACATAATCCCAGGAAACTCTATTTCTGGCTGACAGCAATGTCTCCTCATTTGCTAGCAAAAGCACAGATTGACAGAATAGAATAGATCAAGAAAATTGATCGTTACTCATATGTTGGATTGAGTCAATATATGTAAATCCATCCCTATTGCTGGCAGGCCTTGAGACGCCTGCCATGCAGAACAGACATAGTTACAGGCTGTTTTCTAGTCCAAATGCCAGTCTTTTGCTTTAATGTAGCAAAACTACAGTTATATAGTCAGAAAGCTCTTTTGTATTCATAACAACTACAGTTTGAATGAGGTTCAGGACAGAGAAACTATATTTACGAGCCACCATCTCTTCCGAGTCAATACAATTTGCAGTAAATACAGTTTAAGTTAGAGCTATGGTATAGACGCTCTGGGAATTTTCTTTGTGGTTTTATTACATTTTTTGGAGGCCTTTTAAATGTTCACTGCTTTCAAATTCATTTCTTTAAAGTGAACAGCCTCACATTGTTGTTGTGAAGATCAAGTATAATAATAGATATAAAACAGGCTTTGAAAAAAATTAAAATCATTATGCAAATGGAAGATGATGATGATGATTTTTTGTTGTTGTTTTCTTTTTAGTCTCAAGGTTCTTTTACTTAAGGGCAATGCTCTCTAGTTATTCCAGTGCCTGTTTTAATCCTGATTTAAAATAGGCGAATATTCAAAGTCGCAGTGCCTGAAACAGAAGGCCTAGGAACATAAAATACACATTATGTATTTAGATACCCATTAGTATCTTCCCAGAGAGGAATGACTGTGAACCTCAGAGTATCAAAGAAGAGTGTGTTTTTTTCCTCAGTAGTGGGATTCCATGGTATGTGAATTTGAGTCTTTCAAGAGCTCTTAGAATTGCTACCTTCTTCCCCTAACCCAAATAACCCATTTAAAAGCTAAAGACAGCATCATTTCTCTGCTGTAAATTGTAGGAGGGCCATAGTTCATAAACAAATATATGCAAACCATCATTCAGGCTGATTTAACACTCTCAGAATATATGGCAGCAATGATGGGAAAAATCTCCTCTGAAGACAGTGGTGTCTGAGTGACGGGGCCTGGGGTCTGATGGAACTTCATGAGAGATACCACAGACACAGCCCGTCAGTCTATTTCCTCCATTCTGGTAACTGCAAACAACACAAGGTCTCTCTTTCGAGTTCAATTACTCTAGAAGTGGTAAATGCTTCAATTACCCTGAGCAAGTGGCCAGGAAAGTTTGCAAGGACAGAATTACATGTGAGAGTGGGAAGGCATTTTATAGATCTCTCATGTTGGGTCTCCTTCTGACACATGGTTCTCCCCCATCATTTCCCTCCCTCATATTGGCAGTGTCTTCCACTCTGCTCATCCTTCTACCTAGAAATGTGCTCAGATCCCACCTGTTCTTGACTCTGTTTACCTTTTGCTGCATTCCTAAACTTTGAAAAAGGGCTTATCACTTCCACTTCCACATCAAGATCTCTGAGGGAGTTTGTGACAGGGCAACTTCTTCTCCTACTGTGCTATGGTTGCTTTCTTAGAAACCATTGGCAACTTCTTAATCACACTGGCACTCTCTGTTTTGGTGTTCTGTGTATTTGTCTTTCTGTAACTGTGACACTCTTGGTCACACTCTTTCTTTTGCATCTTCTTGTACCCCTTGCCTTTGGTGAGTTTGCCTTCCTCATCTCTTCACCCTCTGCTGATCTTATCAGCCTTCCCTTCTTTCATTATTACGCCTTAGTCTGTTTTATGCTGGTCTAATAGAATTCTTGAGATTGTGCAGTTCTGGAGGCTGAGAAGTCCAAGTTCAAGTTCTCCTCATCTGATGATGGTCTTCTTGCTTCATCACCCCGTGGTGGAAGGAAGAAGCATTAGAGAATGTGCACAAGAGAGAGAGATCGGCTTGCTGTCTCAAACCCCTTTCTAATTGGTCTTAATCTATTCATGAGTGTGGAGCCCCCATGCCCTACACACTTACTGTTAGGTTTCACCTCTCACACTATTGCATTGGGGATTGAATTTCCAGCACATGTTTTAGGGGGACACACATCAACCGTAGCACATTATGATCCCTTTCTTAAGGACTCATACATACTGCCCCAGAGGCTCCAATTATCTGAGCCGATGAGTCTCCCAGCTACTTTTCTGGTGTTGGTCTTTCCAGCACATTTTCTCATTGTCTGATGGCTGCAGTTCTCTTAAATTTAATGTACCCCAAACTCAAATTATCTCACTCCCACAAGACAGATACTTTCCTAAATTTTCATTTCTCTTTCATTTTTATTTCCATTTTCTATCTGGATATTTTTGAATATTTCTTGACCCTCTTCATTCCATCCACTACATCTTCTTAATATTTTCTTAGAATAAAATAATTATAAAGTTTATAGTATCAAATACTAGCCAATTATTTAACTAAGCCTGCAAGTACCATCATATCATTTTTAAAACTTATTAGGGAAAATATCAAGCATATACAAAATAAGAGAAAATAGTAAAATGAACTTTCATGTATTCATAGCCCAGCTTCAAGAATTATTACCTCAGAACCTTTCTCCTTTTCCCCATATTACCGTGACTATGACCATCAAGTATTTTGAAGAAAATCCCAGCTGTCATCATATCATTTTATCCACAAATACTTCAGTCATGTGATGGTTAGTTTTATGTGTCAACTTGACTAGGCCATGGGATACCCAGATAATTAGTCAAACATGATTTCTGGGTGCCTCTGTTAGAATGCTAGAGATTAGAATTTGAATCTGTAGCTTGTGTAAAGCAAATTGCCTCCCCTATCACTCAATCCACGGCTGGACTGAATAGAACACAAAACAGCAGGGAGGGTGAATTTGCTCTCTGCCTGACTGTTTAAGCTGGGACATTAATCTCTTGCCTTCAGCAATCCTGGTTCTCAGACCTTTAGACTTGGATTGAATCTATATCCTCAGTTCTCTGCCTTTCAGTCCTTTAAACTATAGCACCAGCTTTCCTGATTCTCCAGCTTCTGGGAGGGAAATCACAGGACTTCTCAGCTTTGATAATTGTGAGTCAATACCATGTAATAAATCTCTTTCTAGAAATAAATACATGAATATAAAATATAAAATATATATATCTCCAGAGTTGGACAATTAGGTTCACAACTCATCCTAGAAAAAGTGCTGTATACCTCATTGCTGAATGTCACTATAGTTGCTTTCGAAGTACTCCCCTTCAGAAGCTACACACTGATGCCAGCTCCTAGTTCACCCTTCAAAACAATTTTGGAACTTTTTCTGGAATGGCCATCACAGTTGTCATTGTATGAGATCTAACAATTAAGTTTGCAAACTCATCCTAGAAGAGGAGCTACATACTTCATTGCGGACTATCACTACAGTCACCTTTGAATTACTCCCCTAGGCCATCTGATGAATATATATATATATATATATCTTATTAACTTATATCTTATTAACTCTGTTTCTCTGGAGAACCTTAATTAATACATTATCTCTAAAAGACTAAGACTCTTCAAAATAAACCATTATATAAACTACCTAAAAAACAATGATTTCTTATTACCATATCTAATCAGTTGTTTTTATATTCCCTGATGATCTTAAAAATGTTTTTAGAGGGGATAGCCAAATAAGGTTCTTACTATAATTCATTGATAGCTACTTTACATCTCTTTTAATCACTTCTCCTTCGTGTTTTTTAATTTTTCTTGATCTCTTTTGTTATTGTTGAAAAAACTAGGAAATGTATTCTATAAAGGTTATGACAATCTGTATTTTACTGATTATGTCCCTTTGGTTTCATTGAACATCCTCCTCAGTAAGCTATATTTCTTATAATTTGGTAGTGACATCAAAAGTCAAGACCATATTTATTTGGCAAGAATGCAGAAAGCACATAATATCTTATTGTTTCACTTTTTGTGATGTTAGTAACCACTAATTATCATTGACTAAATTCATTAATACATTAGAAGTTGTAAAATAGTGACATTCCAATGATCTCATCTCTTCTTACTGTATGGGTTGGAATAGTTCAGTAAAGAGACGTTTTCCTTCATCATCTACTTGGCTATTTAAGATACAGGTTATATAGGAATGATTGAGAAACCACATTGTTTCCATGTATTTATTGGTTTGAAAAATAATGACTTTGTTTTCTAGCATTCTTCTAAATTGAGTGCTAAGCTTGTATATTCATATGTCTATGAATTCATAGAATTAATCTGATCCAATGTGCTTGAATCCATTACAATTATTCTTTCTGTGGTAATTATTCCATATTAGACCACTGCAAGCATTTTCGAGTTAGCAACTGAGTTTTTGACACAATCTTAGTCACCTTTGATAGTCTCCTTGCTCCTTGGTACATTGCAAGTTCATTGTGCACAATTTCTGCTTCAGAATTGGAACCCTCCAAATCCAAGCAGTAGAAAATAGTATTTCAAGACTATAGTCTATGCACCAGATATGCTTGTTACTAATAATTTGGTCACTATTTCTAGGCCTTTTCAGTGGGCAAAACTAGAAGCCAACTTTCACATAATTTTCCTACTTTTATTTCCCCACTTGAAAAATAGTTGTGTTAGCCACACTGTTAGAGCTATAGACATTACATCTAGACTGTCTCCTTTATGGTGATATTTTTAGTTTTAATTATATAGGTAAATTTATTTTTAATGCTCTACTCATGGTTATGATAAATTTGATTGAAGTTCATTTTTGTAGAGGGATATTTTTAAATTTTCAATCTTTTATGGACTAATACTTTTATAAAATATGATGAAAATAAATTACTAGAGAAATGATTCATGTGCTTGGATGTCAAGGCATTGTCAAAGTGCCATAAAAGTTTCAAAATGCTTACTCTTAAATTCTGTTCTGATTTCACTGTGGTTTGGTAGATTCCACGGGAAGCCACATGAGAACAGTATTCTCTGTGTTTTTGCATGTTTACATCAGTTGACCATAGGTTTTTGCACTTAAAGGTCAGTTTGGCTAAACATAAGATTCTTCGCTCACGTTTTCTTTCCATTGATATCTTAAATATGTTACTATAATTTCTTTGGTCTTAAAATTATGGCTTTTAAAAATTCTGATGGCAATCCCATTTTCTTTCTATTGATCTTTTCGCATGAGATCCGAAGGATATTTTCTTTAAAGGATGGTATTGACCATGATGGGTTAATTTTTCCAATCTTCTTAATATGTAATTTCAAATTATCTTGCATTTCAGGAAAGTTTTTATTTATAATTTCTCTTTAGGGTATCCTGTCATATAATAGAGATTATAAAATGTTTCATGTCATAGAAACTTAGCAGTTGAAACCAATGGAATCTTTCTCAAAATATATTTTTAGATTCATACAATAGAATATATAGAGCATTTCAAAGGAAAATAATTATAGTTAAATATATTTATCAAAATAATTTAAAAGTTACAGTAATATGGTGACTTCTTTGTTAACATTAAATATTAAGATACAGATCTTAATAACATCTAAATATATTTAACTGCAAGTTTAAAACCTTGATGTACATAAATAATAGTTGGAGATTTTTTTCAAAACTATAATTTGATATTGTGAACTTTGTGATTATCTTTTGGTGACAGAGTCATAGATACCATTCATATTACTATTACTATTGCTACATATTAGTATATTCATATTACTATTACTATACATATTACTATATTACTATGATGCATACATTGATAATTTTTAAAAATGTTAAATTTCATCTAGAGGCTACTGAAAATAAATAATATATTCCCTAACCAAGTTCATTGAACCACTGAGATTTTATCCATAAACCCCAAAGTACGTTATGTATACATTAGGAACCCCAGTTTTAGACAGGTCAAACCTTCTAAATCATCTCTTTCTCACAGATGCTTTTTAAAAACATTTTATTCACAAACTTTTTATCAAAAAAAATTCTTCCCTTCTGTGTTCTATCTCTCATTATTTTTCTGTTTATTTGCTTTTGTGTTCCTCTCTGTTTAGCGTTTTTAGGGAAATGATTTCATCACTTTATTTCTAGTTATTTTTTTCTTTAACTTATGTAAACTCTTACTTTAAATCTATCTTAATCACTTCAATTCTGAGTTATTGTATCTGTGATCTATTGTTGCAGCTTCTACCATTGGCGTGGTTTCTTCTAACTCATTTTGAAATACTGGGTTTCAGTTTTCATCTGTTTGGGGGCATGTCTTTCCATGTGCCTCCCAACTCCTAGGGAATTCATTCTGGTCTTCATTCTCTTTACTAGACGGCATGCTTTTTACTTTGTTCACATGTAAGTAAATGAGTTTTGGGGAGGAGAGGCCAAAGTAACTTTTTCTAGATTCATGACTCTAGGACTCCCTCTTCTGTTTTTTATTTCGAAGTAATGAAAACAACCTATGCTCTTGTGCTTTGTGAGATCTCCCTCTTCTCTTAACCCTATTTTCATCTGGGATTTTTTTGCTTCTTTTGTTCCTATTTTTCTATATGTGGGTTGTTATTATAAATGGTTTACAGGGCCCAGAAAACAGTTCCAGTATCATTACATCTCATTAAAGGCAGTTTCTTTGCTCTCACTCACAATTTGGATCCTGCAATGTTCCCATCCATCTTTCAGCGGGTGCTTACGTGCATTAGGGACAAAGGGGTGCTCTGTTACTCAGCACTATACGAACCCACACTGCCTTTCCTTTATTTCCTTCTAAAAAGATGGTAATGCACATGTCTCATATATCTCAGGGCTTTTTATCTAACACACTCATATTTTGAAGTTTGCAGAGACAAATAACACTTGAGAGAGAGAGAGATGGAGAGAGAAGATATGAATATTTTCTGGATTTTATATCATCGCTGCTCTACTGGTTTTATATAGGACAGTGGTTCTCAACTGGCAATAATTTTGTTCCCCAGGGTAATCAGCCAACGTATATAGGCAGTTTGGGTTTTGAAATTGGTGGTGGTGGGGGGGACATTATTAACATCTAGTGGACAGAGAGTGAGAACACTGTTAAATGGACACAGGACAATCCCCCATGACTAAGAATTACCCAATCCAAATTGCTGACAGTGGAGAGGTTGAGAAACTCATGTCTATCAGAATCTGGGAAGATTCAAATACTAAGATACAGCACATGTCTCGCCAACTGCCTTGCAAACTCCTCTTGAGTTCCTCATCTAAAAAACGTATTCACTACTAATCCCATTGTCAGTCCCCTTTGTTCAGTCCCCTGTTTTCTTTGACCTGAGCTAATGTGGGATTGTGGCTTGAAGCCATTCTTCCCCCTCTCTCCAGTCCAAATTATCCTGCCCATGATGCCAGAAAAATTCTCCCAGAGCTCAGATCACATCATGCCAAACATCTGCTCAAAGAGATTCAGTGACTTGCCAGTAACTTGTAAATAAAGTTTAATTTCATTATCCAGAAATTCAAAGTTTTCTATGCTCTGTTCCCAATTTATCTTTCTGACTTTTACTCCCTCCAAGCAGATACACATAACTTGCAATGCAGATAAGTGGGAATCTGCGGCATGTGACAGCTATCTCTTTTCTTCTCAATTCTCTGTTAGATCGCTCCCTCAATCTGCAGTGCCTTGCCATCCCTCTAGCCCCAGCACCCAAGCACCCTTTAACCGAAGCCTTCGCCTCCCCTCTATTTCTCCTCTTTCTCCCCTGTGCACCCCAACCAAAACTACTCTCCCCATTTTGAATATCTTTTGTTTCAAAGGTTTTGTCCGTTTTAAGGTCATGTGTTTTTATAGCTCCATGTCTCAATAAATATTTATTCTACTGTGTCATGGTATATACAGATCGATGGAGAATTTTGCACTCTATACATTGATGCTGTTCATTTTTTCTACTTTTAATTTTTTTTATTCTTTTCAGCCTATTACTATATGATGTTATTAAGCAATTTTCAGCCTATTTCTCTCTACGAATTCAAATTGAACCAAAGCACTGCCGAAACAGCCCGAAAAATTAATCAGGCATTTGGCAAAGATAATGTTAATGAACGCACTGTTTGACGTTGGTTTGCAAAATTTCGTTCCGGAAATTTTAGCCTCGAAGATGAGCCCCGAAGTGGTCGATCTAGAGTAATCCAGGATGAGGATTTGAGGACCCTGGTGGAGACTGACCCATCACA
>CAUYPK010006766.1:0-85414 GCA_963574355.1 Loris lydekkerianus
ATACACTGGTTTTATAGACCATTTGACATATTTTCATCACACTGGTTAACATAGCCTTCCTGGCATTTTCTTAGTTATTGTGTTAAGACATTTATGTTCTACGTTTACTAAGTTTCACATGTACCCTTGTAAGATGCACTGTAGTTGTAATCCCACCAATCACCCTCTCTCCGCTCATCCTCCCCCCTCCCTCCCTTCCCTTTCCCCCTTAGATTATGTTCTTAGGTTATAACTGGGTTTTAGCTTTCATATGAAAGCCATAATTAGTTTCATAGTAGGGCTGAGTACTTTGGATGAAGGAAGTGAATCTTAAAAGAGTGTGACCCATCAGGGGCCACCTTAGAATCCTTCCCATCACTGTGCATTTCTGGTTATTTCACCAACCTCTGTTACCAAGAAATCAGATCATTTGAATCCCTGGAAGACTGAGGAGAACAGTCCCAGTTGAGGAATAAACACAGAGATCTGGGAGTCCGCAGTGGATTGCTTTTTTCTCTTAGTAGGTGGGGAGCAGGGGGAGAAAGCAATATTGTAGGTTCACAGTAAGGACAGGCAGGTGTGTGCAGAACGGCCGGGCGTTTGGCTCCTGTGTGGGACGGATCTCTACAGGAATCTCACAGGGTCCTCTGGAGACACGTGGGCACCTCTACCCGCATGTCTTCGTGTTGGCTGATCACTGGGGAGGGACATATGGCAGGCATGCTTGCAGGGATGCGTTTCCTGGGGACTGCACTGCAGCACGCAGGCCAGACAGATGGCAGCTTATTCAGCTTGGATGGTACTGGCTCCTGCACCCGGCAGGCTGGGTGCTGAGGACACTTGTGGTGTCTGAGGTGGGGCTTTGCTGAGTTCATGTGACGCCATGTCAGGCCAGAGGTGTTCACCCGAGGGAGTGCGCTGTGCAAAGTGTGCTCAGGTTGGGGACGTGCTGACAGCAGACCGTGGGCTCATGCCAAGTGGGAGGAAGTCCCTGGCAGGACAGAGGGCAGGGAAGGACCACCGCGGGGATGGAAGCACGAGCACTGCCCCTGCTAGGACGACCCTGTGGGTGCGGGGTGCTATTGTTACGGAATCAGACTTGGGTTGGGGGAGCACTGCTGGGCCTGCCTTAGAGGCAAAGGCTGGCAGTTTGGATAGTTAAGAAAGAAAATGGTCTTTTCACAGCCATGCTTGGGAGGTGTATGAATTAAGGAAAAAAGAGCACTCCAGTCCAATAGGCACACTGTCTGTTGTTCCTTCGTGGCCTCCCACTGAAGAAGAGGCAGTGCCCGCCGTTGGCTGAGAGCTCTGAGGGCACTGGGAGTGTTGTGCCCTGTGCCTTGTCCAGTGCAGTTATGTCCTCACCTGGTGTGTCTGCTGCGCTTCCTCTCTTTCTCTGTTTTGTGGTGCTCATCTATGGAGTCCCATTTCGTTCCTGGTGACGCCTGTGCCCTCGGTAGTGACAGCCCCCACGTAGTTTTTGGCGCATGAGGAGGGGATGCTGTAATGAGGGGAACTGTCGTGGGACTCACAGATACTCTTCATCTCTCTCCAGCAGTGCCAGTTCTGCGTTTGTGACATCAAACCTCTTCCTGTGGTTGGACTATTTTCAAGAACTGACCATCAGTTTCCACGCAGTTTGAACGGTGAGCAGAATATGCGACTGTGACCCTCCCCCAGCAGTGTGGGGTGCAGAGCGCTGCGCTGTGCTGTGCTGGGTGGCACCAACCTCTGCACCTGTGTGTTTCTTCTTGCGGGGTGCCTGGAAGTAGCAGATTGGATGACACCTGTTTGTTTTGGTGAACTTCTATGTTCTCAGGGGCGACCCTGATTACGAGCTTGCCGGGGTGGGGGTGGGGCCCCGTGACAGCTCTGGGCAGCCAGGTTGCACCTGGCTTTAAGTGACAGGTGCCGTGCCCTCAGCCTTCCTCTCTGCGTGCCCCTCACCCCTGTTTTATCAGTTCCTTAGTGATTTTAGTGGCTCCTTTCCTGCCTAATTGTCAGGCTTCATTTGAAGTCAGGAAATAGCAAATGAAGAAATACATGAGAACCTGGTAAGAAATTGTATAAAATGTAAGGTGTGACATTTCTCTAAATTTTTAACGTGCCAGGTGATCTGACTGAATCCTCACAGCACACCCCTTCCTAGAACCTGAGCTTCATGAGGGCGAGGACTAGCCTCCTCCCTCCTCCCTTCCACCCATGATTTTGTCTTCAGGGTCTGGAACAGGGCCAGGTATGTCAGTGGCACTCACTAAAACTTCCGTCCAGTGAGATGAACAGGCGAAAACGCTCCAGGGGCTCTCAGAGCACACTCAGGCCTTGTGACTTACGGTTGCTGTTGGAATCGGATGAGGATTCCGGTTTGTCTTCCAGTTTAGGGGAGAATCAGGAAGGATTTAATGTGCTTCCTCATGAGGTACACTGACCCGTAAGTTTCACGGCCCTTTCACAGTTTGGAACCTTCCTAAAATTGTGGGTGCTAAAGGCATGCATTGCTTAACACACCCACATTCTGACCAGCATCAGGAGCAGTCCCTGTGTACTGCCAAGCCGAACGCAGCTCTTGGTGTTTCTTTCCTGAGTGGGTTCATGATTAGCTATTTGAAGACTTGGAGCCCATCCGAGCAGCTCTCCCAGGGCGGGGGGCAGGCTCTTCTAGGGAGCACACAGGCTGGGCATCTCTGTGCTCAGTGGCTGATGAAACACCTGCCATTTGCATAATCCTCTTGCCAGAGAACGCCTTGTCTTCGCTGACTTGGGGTGCGCAGATGAATTTCACTCTTTCTCCCCCATAATGTGGCACCCCCACACCCGTGTGGAGTGGAAGGCTATCTCCGCTGGGTCGCTGGAAGTGTGGGTGCACGTCGGTTTCTCTTTCTTCACCTCAAACATGGTCCCCATTGAATTGACCCACCAAAAAATAACATTGTCTACACCAGTGGACTTTGCCGAAGACACTGAGGCTTGATTTACAACATTTCAGCAAAGGCAGAAATGATTCTTGCAAATTACCTAAGTATCTGATTTCCCCCTTGATGGGGTGACCTCATTGGTCAGCTGTTTTAAGCAACTTTCAAAACTGGCAATGGAAACTTCTTGCCTGCTGCGCTGTGCGAGGACTTTACCTTGGGGCAGCTGCTCCTCCCTGAGCTACAGAGGGCGAGGAGCTGACCGCTGTCTGCACAGCCTGGTCTGTGCCTTTATGCATCATGGGCCGTTTGCAAGCACAGACTTGGATTGTGAGGTGTTGTAAGAACTTTCACACCTCTAAAATAGGTTTCTGCAGCTGACTGTCCTGGAATTTATATTTGCTCTGTTACTTGTAAGATTTTGTCATTTAAACAGCTCCCAGCTGCACTGTGAGACATAACTGAGTGCTGAGAGAGGGACTGTGTACAGCCGTCACGGAGGAGGCCTGCAGCCTTAGCTGCAGGTGCCCCATCTTCTTGCATGGTGCATTGGTTTGGGTTTTATTTATTTATTTATTTATTTAATTTTTTTGCAGGTTTTCCTTTATTCCTTTTTACTCTTTCTCTTACATAAATCTTATTTTTGCTTCTGCTAGATGAAATCAATCTATTAGTGGTTTGGGTTTTAAAGTGTAGATTAGGTTGTTTTGAATTTCGCCTCCTTGATGAATCTGCCCATTGACACATGCGTTTGTCAGGGCCGGTCAGAGAGCAGACTGGGGCACTTTGATTCATGTTCTTACCCTGGCAAGTCCTGACCCATCCGAGACCCAACTTTACTGTTCTTCAAATAGGTAAATGTTTCTCTGGTGGAATTATTCTGAAGATGCTCTGGGGGAGCAAAGTGTGGGTAATCACTGTCCGCCCTGTGCTACCTTTTACTCTGGGGGTGTAAACTGGGAAGATTGGAGGAAACCAGCAGAGGTCCTGAGCTTTGTCCTCTTTCAGGACTAAGGAAGTTTGTGCTGAAGTTGACGCGGCTTCTCACTTGCGCCAGGCACGGGGGCGTGCTGCTAGCGGGCTCCTGTGGGTGTGGAATCGAGGGCTCCAGTGCTGGGTGCCCTGTCCCAACCTGTGCGTGAGCGAATGGTGCCTTGACTTGGGTCTGGTGGGCTGTCCCGGGGGCAGGTGAGGAAGGGTCAGGGTCTGAAGGGATCTGAGGAGATGGGGAGGCCCAGGCCAGGGTGGCTTTCATGTGATGCCAGTGGTCCCAGAGAGGAGGCCCTGGGCAGTGAGAAAACAACTCTAGATCCGGGTGGGCAGCCCCAACCTGAACTTCCCGTGTTTGTGTTGAATTTAGACTATTTACAGTGAAACCCAGGAGGATCAATAGCCCTGGGAGGAGCACGCATTGCCTTTGAACACAGGCCCTGCTGTCCTCACTGCTGAATAGAGTTCTGCTTATCTTCCCCAGAGAGATGTGCAAACTGATCTTTGGCATTGTATAATAAGACAGCTTAAGTCTTGAAAATGTGGGAGCTGTGAGCTGTGATGTAAGCGACCATCTGCACTGAGGGCTCCTAACCTGAAAGAGGATTTATTTAAAAAAAAAATTTTTTTTAAATCTCAGATTAATATGAGGGTACAAATAACTAGGTTAGAATATTTGCATTTGCTGGGTAGAGTCCTTGTTGTGGTTGTGTCCTGCACACTGGAGGTGTGCCACGCACCCTTACATCGCACACATTAGATGGGAGCATGCCAGTCCCCCTCTCTCCTCCCTCTTTCTCCTTCTCCTTTCCCCTAGCTGGAATTAAATTGAGTTTTTCTCCTCTGAGGGGGTGTATTAGACCACCTACTGGCTTCATATCACTGTTGAGTACTTTGGATACTTTACTAAGAATCACGTGTCTCATCTTCATCCAGGTTAATACCAAAGGTATAAAGCCCCCATCTTTTTAATGGCTGCATAGTGTTCCATGGTATACATATACCACAGCTTGTTAATCTATTCCTGGGTTGGTGGGCACCTGAAGGGGGACTTAAACTCTACCTTGAAGCAGGCTCCCTGCAGAGGCTGACCAAAGGCCCCCCATCTGTGTGAGAAGCACCTGCCTCCTGGGTGGCTATTCAGTAAGTGATGCCATGGCTGCCAGTGCCAGGGGTCCTGGGACCGATGTCACGTGTGCAAGTCAGGGGCCCTTTGGCTTCGGAAGAGCTTCTGAATTCTTCTGGCCTATGAGGGCCTGCCTTCTTCCCCTGCCTTCTTCCTTCCTTGCTGCTGCCCCTGTCAGTCAGACCTCCATCTTCCACGCTCACCTCCTTCAACCTGAGGGTTCAGGGTAGCACTGAGGACATCAGAAACAAAGGGAGGGCCTCAGGGACGTAGCATGTCCTTGTTACAGGTTGGGTTAGAGAAAGCCAGTGTGCAAAGAGGAAGGCTGTGGGTGAGACCCCAGTCGTAGGTGCTACACAGAGGAACTTGCTACCTCTGTCATTCTGCCCGAGGCTGGAGACTTTGGGGATTTTCTCTGCCTGTTTATCAGATTCTGCCCTCTGTGATTAGATGATATTGTTTTCTCATCCCGTAGACATGTGGGGTCATATCAGAAAGACATCTTTACAGTCTGCTTCAAACTCTGAGTGAGCTGGTAGCTCATCACTTGATGCCTAGTGTGGTAATCCGACTGCTAAAAAGCCAGCAAACTTCCCTCCTAAAAATTTTGTGGGGGAGGATATGGTGGGACTGTGGGGAAAAGAGTGTAAAAATAAACCTTTCAGAGATTCTGGGTTGCTTGGGGGTGTGTATGTTTTTCCATGGTGCAGGAGGTTAGAAATAGCATTGCTTTTTATGGGATTCTCAGCAGCAGCTCAAAAATTTGGGTTTGGTCTCTCTGTGCGGGTGAAATGGCTTCTGCAGTGACAGGCAGCGTGCCCCAGCACCGTCCCTGCCTACCTTCCTGCTTCCCTGCCCTTCACTTAGTGTCACCCGGATGAGTGGCACTCAGGTGTAAAGTGCGCTCTGCCAAGGTCAGATTCTTATGGCGACTTGCCTGTGGCAAAGCCGTCTGTAACAGACTGAGTCTCAGCAGTCCTGCTGAGGTCACATTGGCGCATCTGCCAGGGCAGTCGTGGGGAGCGTGTCCTGGGTGCCGTGTGCCAGCTGGTCCTCTTATGTCTCTGTGAGATGCCCTCCTCTCCAAGTCACCGTGCCAGGGAGCTGTGCAGGCCACCCTTCCCAGAGGAGCCCTTGGGGTCTCCTGCAATTTGTTAGAGTTATATAATTCTCCCAGATGGAGGTAGGCTGCTGTGTTCTTCTCAAGTTCAATACAGGTAGAAGTGTGAAGGAGACAGGGCCCTGGGACACAGGTTTTTAACCCCTCAGGGAACCAGAGCCATCTGTGAATTCCTTGCAATGGTGCCTGTTCCAGGGGAGAGTGCCAGGGCTTTGATGGCTTCCCAGGGAGGTTCTGGCCACCAGACAAGGTGAAGAGCATTTGCAGGGAGGCAAGAGGATGGGGTGCATTGACTCAGGGGAGTCATTCCAGCAGCGGTCAGGTTGGAGTTGTAATGAGTGGGCAGAGGGTGACCCCAGTTGGGGAGGAGAGGAGGACTTGGTCCTCAGCTGTATAACTTAACAACACAAAAGGGAACTTGTTGCAGGTCAATCAGGCCTTCTTTGTGGGGTGTCTTCCTGCACATGGTCTACGTTTGATTTAGTGCTGGGCATGCTTCCTAGTGAAGGCCGCCTGGCAGTGCTTAGTGCTGGGGAGAAGCACCTGCCATGCAAAGGAGGCCCAGGGTCAGTGACAGACGGGTTCCCCTTTCTTCTCCTGGGATCTGCTTTGTGGTCCCCCACATTTTTCCTGCATATCTTTCTTGGAACTCAGGGGTTGTGGTAGGGAAGTCACTGCCCTGCCCTTGTCCCAGAGGACCCAGGAGGTAAACTTTAGGCATGTCTTTCAACTCAGTTTTCACAGTGTGCAATATTCATTACAAGATTTCACAAAGAGGTGGCCAACATCTAGTGAATATTTTGTAAATAAAGGTGTATTTAGCTACAGTTTCCCATTTTCACCAGTATGGTGATTTCAGGGACGACTTTTTGGACACCCTGTATTATGTTCCAAGCATAATGATGCTTTTGCCCTTATTTCTAGACTTCGATGAGCAGCACCTGCCTGGTGCAACCCTGGGGCAGGGGACACTCCTGTGGTCATGGTCTCATCACCTTACCCCTTATCTCTGTAGACCCCTGATTGCCTAAAAATGAGAAAAGGTGCTGATATTCTCGAATCATTAGAAACAAAGTTGTTCATGCATCTAGGTGGGTTTGTGAAATATTTTTTTGGTGCTCTGAGTCGTCAAAGACCTTGTCACCACTCTGAATACTGGGATGTTAAGCATTTACCTTTGTCTGATCTTTGATTGTTTCTCAAACTTTCTGCTCCTCCTTGAAAAAACTTGTGGTACATACATGGAGAAATTAGATCCCTTGTGCATTGTTGGTGGAAATGTAAAATGGTTCAGCCACCAGAGAAAAAAAGTCATGTTTTAACCCATTTATAAGTGGCATTATGTATGTTCACATTCTGCAGCCATCACCACCATTCAGCTCTAGAACCCATTTCATCTCGCAAAGCTGAAACTCCCAGAGGTCTTCAAACTTTTTAAACAGGGGGCCAGTTCACTGTCCCTCACACCGTTGGAGGGCCGAACTATAGTTTAAAAAAAAATACTATGAAAAAATTCCTCTGCACACTGCACATGTCTTACTTTGAAGTAAAAAAAAAAAAACAAAACAAAACAAAAAAAAACCAGGAACAAATACAATCACACTGCCTCGTGGCCCGTGGGCCGCAGTTTGAGGACCCCTAAAACACCAACTCCTCAGCCCCTTGCAGCCACGCTGCTCTCCGTCTCTACAAGTTGACCACTCCAGGACCCTCCTCAGATACCTGCTTTGTCCCTTTGTGACTGGGGTATTGTACTCAGCACACTGTCCTCAAGGTTCCCCATACCGTAGCATGTGCCGGAATCTCCTCCCTCTTAAGGCCGTATAATTTCCATTGTGTTTGTTACACACCACGTCTTGTCTGTCCATCCCTTCGTCAGTGGACATGTGGGTTGCTCCCCGCCTCTGGCAGCTATGAACAATGCTTCTGTGAGCAGGGGTGTCCAGACAGCACGTGGAGTCCTGTGGAAAAATTAAACTCCCAAGACTTACTTTTTGAAAACACACACTCCAACTAGACACCTTTGGGAGTCTGAAGGAAAGGTATGCTGGGGTATAGAGGTGATTAACAAAGGTGAACCAGCTGAAGGAAATAGAAGCCAGAACACAGCTGAGGGCCGCACTTTGTCCCAGAGGTAACAGATGTTAGCAGAGGACAGGGTGACAGTGGGGTGTTTCACCCAGTACGCGTTTCTCCATGAGACTTTTTCTTTTTAAAATAGAGTCTCACTTTGTTGTCCTCAGTAGAGTGCTGTGGTGTCACAGCTCACAGCAACCTCAAAGTCTTGGGCTCAAGCGATCCTCTTGCTTCAGTTTCCTAAGTACCTGCACTACAGGCGCCCTCTGCAACGCTCAGTTAGTTTTAGAGATGGGGGTCTCCCTTTTGGTCAGACTGGTCTCGAGAAAATTGGAAAAATTTAACTGTGACCTTTGGAGGGTAATAATACATTACTTATTATAAGAGTTCTGCCAGGTTTTAGTGGAGTGGCTCATAATCTCACGCAGGAGCAGGGTCTCGGGTCGCGTGTCAGGCATACAGTGTCAGAGCACTGCTCTGCCTTCCGTGTGGGGTGGCTGCTCGGACCCTCACGAGCCCACCTGTTAGGCCTCTGTCTTGTTTTGTGCTTGAAGTGCCCTGTACAGCCAGGAAGTAATGCATCACGTGTGCGAGGATAGCACCGACTCAAGTTGGGCAAACCTTGGCTTCCTAAAGTACCCAAAGTTGCTTACGACAGGTCACTGAGACAGAGCTTTTGCCTGAGGGAAGCAGTGGGAAAATAAGTATCGCTGCCAGCTGTTGGTTATAAAATTCACCTTCCTCGCACAGTGCAGAGTTCCCACTTTGATCTGGATACTGTGCAGGGAGCCCGGCTCAGGGACACATGGGGAGCAGGCCCTGCTCCCTCTCACTTAGGGAGCCCCTGATCTTTTGGGGGAGACCCACGATGCACCCGGGCCATAGCCACAGTGACACGCTTGGCCCACTGTGCTCGGGGTACCCCAGCAGAGGTGTCTGTGGATACCTGCCTAGGGAGGCTCACCAAGGTGGGCCTTGAAGAGTGAACTGGCCATGTGCTGGTGGGAGAATGTGAGGAGTGAGCATTCTGGGCATAGGGGAAGGCTTGTGCAGATGCCAGCATGAGGAGGTGACCAGCACGTCACAGGAATAGCAGATGCTGCTGCACACAGGGTGCTTGGGAGGGAGGTGAGAGGCGACTTTGGAAAGGACAGTTGGGCCAGCTGTAAATTATGTGAATGCAGTGCATAGATGGTCCTGTAGGGTGTGGGGCGGCTTCTGGGGGTTTCCAGGGAAGGCAGTGTCATTAGCATGTGCTTAGGGAGGTAAGTCTGGTGGCCAACAGTAAAGTGAGTGGGGGGCCGGAAGGCGGAAGCTTAGAAAATCTTGTATAGACCTAGAAACCATCAGGTAAATTGCCAGATACTATTACCATTCTCTCCACAGGGCTCACTCTATTCTGTGAAAAGGTGCAAAGGGAATAATTATCATTATCAACCCAAATACATGACCAAGGCAAAACTCCTAATCAGTGGAGGTTTATTAAGCAAAGATTTTTGAGGATGGACCCAGGGAAAAAAGCACAAACTGCAGCCAAGTTGCTTTTCCAAAAGGGAGTGAGAACCATCAACATTTTAAAAGCAGCTGGGAGAAGGGAAAAGGCAGGAGGTAGGTAGGGCTGTTGAGGCAATGGTTACCTTCTTGTGAGACCCTGGAAATCTATATTTACATAAAATAAGGGAGTAAAGGAAGCATCAGTTATGAAGCTATCCCTGGGCAGGTGGAAGGACGTCTGATTCTCTCTTACTGCCAGTTGTTACCTAAAGATGAAGTTGCCATTCATTATCCGTGCGGAATCAAACATGGTTTAGCTATGGGTGCCAGGCATGGGTATAACCTGCATGTTCTTGCTTATGGGAGGTTAGCAGAAAATGTCCTGAGTGAACCATCTGCAGGGCCTGAGGCCCTGACCTTCTCTTTTGAATAAGGAGCAGGAGGAGGTCGGGAGACTTTGGTTTTGTTTTTATATAATTATCATTTTATATTCCTTTCACATTTTGAACTGAGGATTTCTTTAATCAATAAAACTCAAAGCAATTTTACCATCCTCTAGTTAAATGTGAGCAGAAATAAGCCAGAATAAAGTAGGTGCACGCCGTAGCCTCAACTTCAAGTGAATAAAGCAAACTTTTCTCTGTTTAACCACCTCCCATCAGCATAACCAGTGTTTATACTGATGAAAGTCTCTTCCATCTCTGCTTAAAGGACAAGAGTTTATTGAAATTTTATTGAAATTGAAGGTTTTATTTTGGCTCCCCATACTGGAGTCATTTACACTAAAAACTATTTCAAGTTTACATCAAAGGGAAATTCTAGTTGCTGATAGGACCAGATATACAACTTTGGCTATTTCAAGTGAAGGTATTGCTGAAAGAATTTAAGTAATGTAAATTAAAAAAAAAAAAAAAACTATAAAAGAGTTAACACAGTGTTAAGACCATGAATGAAAAATGCTTTTGAAGCCCCTTGGACAGGATTACTCAAGGGCCCCAGTAAAGTCCTCTGAGCCTGGGCAGTGACTGAGCCCTCTGTGCTTGATAACACTAGCGTAGCATTAGGACCTGCCAATCCAAATGTCCAAATGCCACCTAGAAAGTAATGAACACTGTCTGACTTTTAGTAGAAGCAGCAGAGCTGCATCTGTGCCCCAGTTGTTTTCACCTTTGGGGGCTTGCTGAGGAGCTGGGGCTCTTCCTCTGCAGCCCCACAGGAAGCTCTCCTGTGGCCTTTCCCATGTCCCTGGAAGGGCTGCCATGCTGGACTTAGATGTGTTTAACAGTTTTTTTCAGTTGTTGTTTTTTAAAAATTCAAGGGGTTTATTCTGAGCCCAATGTATGAATATGTGTGACCATGGCCCAGAGCCACGCTGAAGAAGCCCTGAGCAAGTGGTCACACCGTTGGTGGGGTTATAGTTTTATACAATTCAGGGACAAGAATGGCAGGTGAGGTGGTCATGATCAATACATGGAAGGCGTACGTTGGTTTGGCCCAAAAAGCAGCAGTTGTTTTAAACACACTCATGTAACATGTCTTCCGAGTTCTAAAAGGAAAATAGTTCAGCTCCAGAGGGCATAATGGGTCACTTCCTCGGGACTTAAATCTCATCATATTCTCATTTGTCTCTGTTGCGTAGGTGGGTAAACTGAGGGAAGGAGGCTTGTGTGGCGTTTGACTCATGCAGGGTTAGGAAGGAGTAAGAAGTGTTGCAGATTTGGGGGACGTTGGGCTGCTCCAGGAACTGTAAATGTGTAAATGTAAGTAGAAGTTAGTATTGTATGGCTAATTGTGTTATCACTTAACTCGAAACTTTCAGGAGAGTCATCTGTCTTTAATTTATAGTTGAACAAAAACACTATGGTACTCCATCTCTGGGAGCGCCAGTGCGGAGACTGTGGTTAAAAGATGAAGGTTGGTAAGATCATTTGCAGTCCACCTGTTACTGTCTTAGCGACCTCTGCTCAGATGCACAGCCAGCCATGCCCAGTCCAAGCCCTCAGCACTGCTGCGGAGAGATGGGGTGTTGGGGAAAAGAACACTGTGGTGCAAGCTGCCAGATGCACATTCTTTCTTGTTGAAGTTGGGGACTCAAGGTTTCAGAGCTAAAGGCTCACAGTCAAGGGCAGGCATCCTCCTATTTGAAGAGTCTTGGTGACTCTCAGTCTTTTGGATAGATGTGTGGGGAAACATTCATTCTCTGTGGGAAAACAGCTGTTTGCTGGCCTTTCTGGTGCCCCTTTGCTGTGTGAGCATATGTGGTGGGCTCAGGGGCTGGGCGGGACTGCCCCTGGGGAAGCCCAGGCGTCTCTCCAGAGTGGCTGGAGGAGCAGGGCCCCCACAGGTGGTTCCTCCCGTTTTTTTTTTCCTCCCACGGGTTCCCTCTGCTTCCACTGGTGGATAGAGTTGTTTCCTGTGATTCTCAGCAGCCTCCCTCAGCGTCTTCGTCCTTGAAGAGAGAGAGAGTTCCTGGCTATTCCTTCTATCCCCGGTTCTCTGTCCCTGGTTCTCTGAAGAAAAGTGGCTAAACTATTTGGCTTGCAGTTAAAGAGTTTGTAGCAACCACCTCTTTTCGCCCAATCTTTGTTTAATCCTAACGTTCTCCAACTGTCTCAGTATTTCTAACTTATTCTAGATATTGTTTGGCCAGAGAATTGATAGCTATTGAAAGTGTCAATGTATTTGCTTTCTTTAGGTGCCTCTTTTTCTTCATTCATTCTCCAGACAAGTATTCCGTAGAGAAAAAGATCTAGATTTGTTTTCTGTTCTTTCTTCTTGTACTAGAATGTGTATATTTTATTTTTTTGATATGAAGGAAGGATATCTTGAACAAGTTTTGTTGTCCTCCATCGGATGCGTGACATCTCCTGATCTGTGGATTTAGTGAGCTGTAAACTAAGTTGGAAGATGAATGCGGGGCATGCCTGAGAGGTTGGAGCATAGCAGAGAAATGGGGCATCCTTTATCCATTAATTTAATCATAGTTCATTTGTACCAACCTTCACCTCTGAGACAGTAGGCTTTAGAAGCGTAGGCTGGCACAGTCTAGTGCACATAAGACCATCCCTGCCAGCCCCCCTCCCATGACCTTGCCTTGCTGAGAGCAGGTCACCCCCACAAGGCGAGAGCCAGTCCTCCTGTGGTGACGCGCAAGGACTTTCATTTTCTCAGGCTGACTGAACTCAGAGACGTTTTCTCAGTTTATGGGTGATAAAAAAAACTAAAGGAAACTAAACAAGACTGGATGGTTTGGACCTCTGAGTGACAGTGGAG
The DNA here is from genome assembly GCA_963574355.1 of Loris lydekkerianus. NCBI lineage: Eukaryota > Metazoa > Chordata > Mammalia > Primates > Lorisidae > Loris > Loris lydekkerianus. The sequence continues at coordinate 12,971 of CAUYPK010006766.1, forward strand.
GAATGACTCAAGAGCTGTGAGGCCCCCCCCCCAGTCCCCCAGCCAGCCATGTGTGCTGGCATCTTTACACCTCTCCAACCAGGCTCAATCTGTTGTGCTTCAGAAAATAACACGATGGACGGCATGATCAGCGCAAAGCCCACCACTCTAGGAGGGCATCAAAAGGCAAAACCAGTGGTTTGTAAATTCACTCATGCATTCCTGTGTGCGCCATACTTAATCGTTGAGTACTGTTGCTTGGAACCCTGAAATAGTGGTCCTGGCAAAAGCCTTATACAAATAAGTGTGCAGGTGGGAGTGGAGGCACAGTTGGAGGCAGACTAGCTGTGAGCATATAGAGGGAGGCGAGTGGGCCCGGCTGGCCTCTGGCTGTTGGGAGGCGAGGGGGCCCGGCTGGTCTCTGGCTGTTGGGAGCGTCTCTTACCTCATCATGGGCTTAGTCCTACATTCTCTCTGTGTAAGCTCTGCAGACTGTCCAAGTCACAGCTGATGTTTTCCAAACCTTAGCAAGATCTTAAGGCTGTCAGGAACAGTGAGGATCTCATTCAGGGTAAGTGTGATCTATCTTTTAAAACTCCTGAATTTTGGTGAGGCATTGTGGCATGTATTAGCATTTTTGGGAGGTCCATCTGGAGGGCCTCTTGAGAGGAGAGTTCAAGATAAGCCTGTACAACATAGTAAGACCCAGTCTCTATAAAAAGCAAAAACATTAGCCAGGCATAGAGGTGTGCACCTATAGTTCCAGCTACTTGGGAAGATTGCTTGAGCCCAGGAGTTGGAGGCTGCACTTCAGCCTGTGTGACAGAATCAGATCCTGTCTCTAACCCTGCCCCTCACTGAACTCCTGAATTTTATCTATTTATTTTTGTTTGTTTTTAGGCTGGGGCTGGGTTTGAACCTGCCACCTCTGGCATATGGGATCAGTGTCCTACTTCTTTGAGCCACAGGTGCCACCCTGAACTCCTAAATTTTAATAAAGCAATATTTCCGTGGCAAATAAAGATATGCCGTCTCATGGCCAATATAATTTCCTCTAGCACTTTTTAGAGTATCTTTTTTAAAAAATTGTGCTTTTAATGCTTGAGATTGCTAGGGTGTTCCAAGCAGATGCCACAGCATGGGGAATGTCCTGTTCACCAGGGAAACCCTGTCCTGAAGTCTGTTGGGATTGTTGATTAGGTTATTTTTGAGCCAATCTGAAGACATTTTGGAAAATGTCCCAGTAAAACAAAATTTTCTGTTTAGCCCAACAAAAAGACGTGCTAGATGTTGGTGTTTTTAGTGTGGTGGTTTCTGCGGGTTTGTTGTGTGCCCTTAAACAGTGGGTGGTGACGAAGGGCTGTGAGGTCCGGAAGTTTCCTTCCTCAGGGAGCTCGCGGCTGTCTGGGTATATGGAGAAGAGGAGGCGTCTGCTGTTCTCTTTGTGTATTGTGGTGGTGCTGCAGTAGCACAGAGAGCAGCCTGGGGCACCTTGATGGGACAGAGACGCCTGTGGGCTAGCCGTGGGCACTGCTCCTGGGCTGCTGCCCTGTGGTCCACTATTCCCGGCACTCTCTCCCCCTTGATTCAGATGGTCATGGGGCTTGAGATTGACTATAGGTCAGGAACGTGTGAGTTGTAGGATGCGTTTAGTTAGTGTCTACAGAGATCATTGCCCAGCCTTTGGGCTGTGGTACCCTTTACAATAACCTGTGAAGTTAAACATCTTCAGACCCTCTGTCAGGGTCAGCTTTCTTTTGCCCAGTTCTCCAGAATTTAGAATGGAAATGTTGACAACCTTTGCAGGTCATGCCTCCCAGGGCAGAAATGGAAGCTCTAGGGACCCCCATGATGGGTTGAATAGCACGAGGGGCCAAGAGGAGTCGCTGTAGTTTCTGTTTTCTCTGCTCAGCTTGGCAGTACCCCATTTTCTGGAGGATTCTGCAGTTAAGGAGGTAGCAAAAGTGGTCTTCTACCCCATGGGATGTCAGTGGTCCTAAGAAGAGAACTCTCATTTGCTGCTCCTTGTTCCTCAGTGATTCTGGGGCCCAAAGGTGTCTTGGAGAGAGATCAGCACTTTTCCAGTCCTGAGGACACCACAGACGGAAGGGTGAGCAGGGCCATGCCCTCCCATGGAGGGGCTGCTCCCAAGGCAGCACAGCTTTGGTTCTGGGGCTTGGCCCCATGTCGGAGGAGTGTGGTGACATCCTAACATGTAAAGTGGACATTCTATGAAAGCATAAAGCTGAAGTCCCTGGTTGAGATTCTGGCTAAGTTGCAGTGTCTCTGACCGTCTTTGAAGCATCAGAGCACAGTCAATATTCCTTGTAATTCATTTTAATGCACCTTCTGATCAGTTGTTAGAAAGCGGGTTCTTTCTGGCAGGGGTGGAGTGAGAGGAGAGGAGACAGTGCTTGTAGGCAGCTGCTGGGGTGTTTTGACTGTACAGACAGACCTTCCTGATCCAGTGTGAATATGCGTGCATTTCTGTTTTCTCTAAGTCAGAGGCATCCGACTGTGACTGTTTTATGGCTTTTGTTTCTCTGCTACCATCTCTGAACAGGTAACAAGTGTGAAACCAGGTCATTGAGTTTAGATGCATGAATGGGACAGCTCTTCACCGAGACACCTTGCAGGTCTGTACCCGCCGCGTGCATGGGGGCAGGCATGGCCGAGTTGGAGCTGGCTGGGACAGTGACTCTCCCCAGCTCTCCTGTGCTGTCACTTCCATGGGAGGGCATTTGTCTGTGGTATATTTCGGGATTGAATCATAGCTTTAGAATACTTGGTACTGTAAGTCTGGCCTGCTTCACTTCAGGATAAACGTCCCTGCCCCCTCAGTGTTTCTGAGTTGCACGTGAATTTTCAGCCCCATCTCATTGTTGTCGACTCCACAGATCCCCTTTTGAATCTGCTGATGGTGGACGGGAGGCAGTCACCTTGCAGCAGCTGTGGGCGGGGGCCACATGGTGATGGTGACAAATGGCCTCTTCTTTGAAGGCTTAATCACTTAACCTGAATACATAGCAAGACGTTTTTGCCATCAAAAGGAAGATATTTGTGGTGGCTTAAGATACAGCTATTATTCTAGAAGAGCAAGTTATATCTTTTTCTTTAGAAGTGAGAAAGAGCCAAAGTTATCTTATGTACTTAACACCCTTCAGTTGCAAGTGAGGTCACAGCCCCTGTGAGGTGGAGCTTCAGCAGGCCCCAGCCCTTTATCACAGCTGCCCATCCAGAGCAGGCCCCGCACTGGGGGACGGGGTGGAGGACATGGATGTGGTGGGGCCAGTTGGAAATGAGAGCTCTGATGTGCAGGGAGGATTCTGGCTGCGCTTGGTTCACATGACAATGGAGGTTAGGACGACCTTTCTGCTGGCTTGTGTGCTAGCCCTGTGTGGAGAAGAGGTAAAAAAAGGTTATCTTTTCAGTTTGGTTTTACATGGAAAAGCTGAGAGATTGTCAGTAACAGTGAATTCTGTCACTAGAAAATGCTCAGGACCAGAGAGCATGCTGGGGACTGGCGGCTCAGACTGCAGGACCTGCATAAATGGTTTGTCACAGTCAAGCACGGTGAGAGGCGAGCATTTGATTCATAGGTCAGCGCTTCTGCCCTGAAAATAAATGCATCAAGAATCTTTGTTTGCAGACTGAGAGAATGAACCAATGACGTCCCTAAGAGAAGTTTAAACAAAGATATCAGTGGTCGTGAGATCCCTACTTGGCATCTGGACTTTGTAGAAAGTCAGGATGTTTTCTCTCCTGCCCTGGGTGCACTGATACGTGTGTTCATAGAGTGTGCCCAGGTTCTGGAGAGCTGTGCTATGGCCTTGCCACTGGGAGACCTCAAAGTGGTTCTTCACGGGCTCCTTCTGCAGTCAGCCCCACGTCAGCTGCACGTGTGGGGTCACACTGTACCCGAGCCCCAGGAGACCCAGCAGCCACTGCATTTGGAAGCCTGATATGGGCACAGGGCTTCTTGACCACCTGTCCACAAGTCAGCTGTGTCAGGCCTGTCACCTGTTGTTACTGATGACGCAAAACACAGCTTCCCAGGTCCAAATAGTTTATGCATGGGCCTAAACCCATAGGAAAAGGAGGATGAATTTTAAAGGATCAACAGGTACCTTGAAATGCTGAGCATCTTACACTGAGTATGCCTCAGTGGATATGGGGGGGCACTGCAAGTGGGAGTGTCTGTTGTTTTAGGCAGCACATGTTCCTAAATGCCTGGCACAAGGAGCCCAACTGCTGTTGCTTAACTACACTATAGGGGTGAACTGTGATGCCTATTGTGGTATTTGTGCTTTTAATGACCATATAACAGAATTTTATTTGATGTGCTGTCTGAGAGATTGAGTACTGACAAAGGCAGAATTCCTGGAGTTGAAACCAGGTACCCTGAATGACCATTGATTCCCCCATTTGCCCAGCTGAGAGCAGACCAGGGTTCACCCTTTTGTGAAGGGCTCCTGCATGCTGGGGGTAGCTCCTCCCTGTCCCTCCAGCTCAGTCTCCTGAGTGCCCTGTGGGCTTAGGCCAACAAGAAAGGAAGAAATGTGGTGTGACAGTTTGTGTAGAAGGAATGGAATGCAGGAAATAGTACTCTGCAAGAACAAACCCCCTTCCCTTCTCTTCCCTTTCTCTTTTCCCTTCCCTCCCCTTTTCCTTCCCTCCCTTCCCCTCTCCTCCTCTCCCCTCCCTTGCCTTCCCCTCCCCTCCCCTCCTCCTCTGTTGCCCTGGCTAGAGGGCATCATAGCTCACTGCAGCCTCAATGTAATTCCACTGCCTCAGCCTCCCTATAAGCTTGGACTATAGGTGCCCACCGTCATGCCCGGCTAATTTTTCTATTTTTAGTAGAGACAGAGTCTCGCTCTTGCTGAGGCTGGTCTTGAACTCCTGAGCTCAAGGGATCCTTCCTCCTTGGCCTCCCAGAGTGCTGAGATTACCGACATGAGCTGCTATAACTCTTAAGCATGAGCCTGTGTAATGATTTGGAGTACTCTGTCAAGATAGGTTCAGTCTTTTAGGGACAGACTGAGTGGCTTAAATAATAGTGATTTATTCTCCATCAGATCTAGAGGCTGGAAGTCTAAGATGGAGGTTCTGTCAGGACTGGTCCATGGTAAAGCTGCTGTTGGGACTGGTCCATGGTAAAGCCGCTGTTGGGACCCGTCCATGGTAAAGGCGCTGTCAGGACTGGTTGCATTGAGGCTGCAGTGAGCTATGATGCCCTCTGTAAAGCCACTGTTGGGACTGGTCCATGGTAAAGCTGCTGTCAGGACTGGTCCGTGGTAAAGCCTCTCCTCAGGTTTGCGACTGCTGCCTTCCCTGTGGTCCTCAGGTGGCCTCTTCTGAGTGGGGAGGCTGTACTCTGCGGTGTCCTTTCCTTTTCCTGTAATGACACACCAGCCCCATTGGATTGGGGCTCACCCTGTGGCCTCAGTTAACCTTAGTTGGTTCCCTAAAGGCTTTTTCTCTAAACACATTGGAAATTAGGGATTCAGCACATGAATTTGGAGGGGGGCACAGTTTGGTCTGTAGAAAGCACTAGGTGATGGTGCAGTGAGAAACAACCCAATATCAAATGGCTATGACAAAAAGAGTTCATTCCTTAATCACACTGCTCCCCCAGCCCAGGCCAGCTTGGGGAACCCTGCTCACCCTGTCGTCCCGGACCTCCAGCAGATAGAGACCCCATGTCAGCGTGAGCCTCCAGTTTATTTAAAGTCCCCCCTTTAAAATAGGGGGACTCTGGGAAGTCTTGCCCCACTGGAAGTCTCCAGCCCAGTGGTGACCAGGGTTGGCCTCTCTGCCCATGTACCCATCAGGGAGTGGTGCTGATGGCTGACGGGCCCCATGGTGTTTTTTTAGGAAACTATAATAAAAGAAGTGGAAAGTATCCTTTCACTGTTACACATGCATCTTATATGCAGGATTGTATTATTAACACAATTTAAAATAATAAAAGCAATAAAATTTCGTAATTAGGACAAAAAGTCACATGTGATTCCAGTGTTTTCACCCAACCGCTGTCCCTTCTGTGCCTTCCCTCTTGGTCTTCCCAGACTTTTTAACAGTGTTTAATGCAGTATCATTGCACCCGGCTGTGTGAGGCGCATGCACTCTGCAGGCTGCAGGCTGGCGCGCCCTTGGACTTGTCTTCCTTTTGCCATGGTCCTGGGCAGGTGCCTTCCCCTGCTGTGCTCCCTGTCTCCATCTGTCTACTGAGATGCCACCTTCCCTGTGAGGGGCCTGGCTGTTGTGGCCTTTTGTGGGGCACTGTTTACTGCTCGCGGTTCTCGCTGGTGCATTTAATTCTTTATTTTGCTTCATGGTCTGAACGGGAATTCCTTCCCTTTGACAGAAGACCCTATCCCTGTTGCTGGCCTGGAGAGAGTGTTCATAGCCATCCGGGCTGAGTGGCTGTGGGCCCTGCAAGGCTTCTACAGTTTAGAGGGGACTTTGCTGCAAGTGCCCAAGGGTGGGGGGACACTGTGCCGTTAGTGTTTTCTGGTCTTGAAGAGTCATCAGCCTTTCTCGGTTGCCCTGGCCCCTCTGGGAGCTCTTTACTGGCCAGGGCGGTGCATCTGTAATCTGAGTCTTGGCTTTCTTTGTGTCTTCGGTCTTGGAGGAGACCCTGGCAGGCCTGTGAGGGCTTCCAGGTGGGTGGAAGAAAAAAGCCGGGCTGTGTTTAGCACAGAGGTAGACGTGGCTGAAAAGATACTTTAGAAGGACACAGTCTGTGGCCTCAGAGATTGGGCAGTGTTATCTGGCCAGAGGAAGCCACCCAGGTCCTTGAGGCCACTGTTCTGGCCCTGGACGCCTCCTTGTGCTGTCTGGGGCATCTGAGCCATCCCTTGGAGGGTGTTTCCATCCGCAAGAACAGCTTCCAGATGGGTTTTGATCTTTAGTTTATCTTGCTGATGTTTTGGTTTATATTATTTACAGTGGATGGTTGAGAAATTTTAATCCATAAATTAACATTTATTTTTCCTATTGTATTTTACTTGGGAAATTTTGCACAGGCAGATGTTTGCTAAGGTACCACTCGCTATGTTAGAAGGTGCAGGTTCTGGAACCAGAGAGGACCTAAGTTCAAGTTCCCGTTTTGCCCGTCAGCTTTACTGTGGCCTCCCTCTTCTGAAAAATGGGGAGAGTGGGAACTAACTCCCTTGAAGGGCTATTGTGAAAATAAGGACAAATTAAGAGCTGTTATTGGAGAAGGCAGAGGACTGATATGACTTTTCTATTTTATTTATTTATATTTTTAGAGATAGCATCTTGCTCTTTCACCCAGGCTGGAGCACAGTGGTGTGATCACAGCTCACTGCAGCCTCCAACTCTTGGAATCAAGCCATCCTCCTACCTAGGCCTCCCCAAGTACTGGGACTGCAGGTGTGAGCCATGGTATCCACCTCCACTTTCCTATTTTATATTTCAAATAAATGAATGCGTTCATCCATTTATTCATCTGTTGAGTCTACTGGAGTTTACAGGGGTCCTCCTGTATGCCAGAGTGTATAATGGCTGGGACACAAACACCAGTACAATCCCATCCCTCCCCAAACATCCAGATGGGACCACAGAGCCCACTCAGGGCCTCCTGATGCCTGCCCATGGATCTGTCCCACAAGAGAGAGTCCTGTATGCCTGGGTAGCAAGGGTTGGGGTGCCCAGAACCTCTGATGTCCCTCTAGCCTTAGCTTGCACTGGACTCTCAGGGCTGGTTGCTGTTCACAGCTGCAGGTGATGTGGCTTGCACTGGCCAGCAGAGGTGGTTTCTGCTCCAGTGGCATGCTCAGAATCCCACACTGGGCCATGTTTTCAGCTGATTATTACAGCGTTCTCCAGGGAGATTTCATAGAGATCTTCAAAGCCAAGGGCAGTGGTGCTGTGACAGTGGGCTGAGGTCGGCTGTGGGAATGGTGGTGGATTAGCCTGGGAGTGGAGGGGAACTCACTGGCCTGAGCCGGGAAGGAACTCTGGACATCCATGCTGCCCATGTCTTGCCAGAAAGATAAAAATCTGTGGGAATAGTTGCAGGATGAACATCCCTACTCAGAAAATCCAAAAACTGAAATCTGAAAGGCCGTCAATCTAAACTTTTGAGTGCCACCATCATGCCACAGGTGGAAAGCTCTATACCTGACCTCATGTGCCAAGTCATAGTCAAACCCTAGCCAGAACTTTGTTTGATGCACAAAATCACTAAAAATACTATATAAAATTACTTTGGCCTCTGTGTATAAGGAGTATGTGAAACAAAAATGAACTTGCTATTAGGCATGGACCTCCTCCCCAACATACCTCATCGTGACTATGTAAATATCCCAAAATCTGAAAAAATTCAATATCTAAAACTCTGGTCCCAAGCACTTCAGATATGGGATCCTCAACATGTGTACACAGGAAGCACCATTAAAACTCACAAGTTGGAGATTACAGGCCATGCTGTGTGATCAGTGAGGCAGAGACATCCTGGAGGCCCGATGGAGAGGCTGCCTGGGGAGATTCCTTCAGCCTCGCTGCACATGCGTCCATGGGCTGTTTTCTGAACCATCTGGACTTTTAAAAGATGGTAATAAAACGGTATAAAAATAGCATAAGGCTCTGTGTGTGTTTTTCCATTTATCTTCGTTTTGTCTTTTTATTGGTTGGTTGACAATAGGAGGGGCAGAACTGTGGGGTCAGACCTCGGGAAGGAGTTTGAGGGTCAGGTGCTAATGGGTCTGTTATTTCACCTGTCTTCCATTATCTGTGGTCTTCAGAAAGGAGGTTGAGCCCCACGCTTTGCATCCTCACTTGCATTGGGACCTGGCTGAGTCAGTGTCAGCATGTGACTGATGTGCCTGGAGCAGACGCCAGCCCAGGTTGAACTTGTGGCAGGGGCTGCAGGCCGTGTCTCCAGCCTTCCCCCCCCCCCCCGTGCTTGTGCTGTGCTCTTACATACTTGTCCTCAGCTGTGCAGTGGTGAGCAGGGTGGGCAGGGCTTCAAGAGATGTTTAGACTGTAATTCCAGCCTTCTTGGGAGGCTGAGGAGGGTGAATTGCCTGAGCTCAGAAGTTTGAGACCAGCCTGAGGAAGAGTGACATCCCCATCTCTGCTAAAAATAGAAAAACTAGCTGGGCATTGTGGTGGGTGCCTTGGGAGGCTGAGGCAGGAGGATGACTTGAGCCTGAGTTTGAGGTTGCTGTGAGCTGTGACACCATAGAACTCAACCCCAGGGCGACTGAGTGAGACTCTGTCTCAAAAAAGAAAAAGACATTCAGACATACCCTTGAATGTTTCTTCCTATTTCAAAGAGTGCAAGTTTGGGTCTTTTTCTCTCCATGGTGAAACTTGTGTCCTTGTGGTAAACAGCTTTTTAAAGCACTAGCTCGCACCCAGGAACTTGAGAGCCTCCTCCCCTGCAGCGGTCCCCCTGGGAAGGAGAAGCAGGTGCTCCTGGCACTACTCCTCCGTTTTGTTTGAAGGAGAGCACTATGCTCCTGCTGCTGTACAGCTCTTTACTTGCACTCAGCTATTTTCTTTGTTGTTTTTTTTCCTTCTAAATCTAAAGTTTGAGGACAGGGCCTCTGTTCAGACAGCCATGTGTCACTGAGGCCATAAAGCCAGCCGGGGCTCCCATAGGTGTGTAGGTGATTCTGCTGCACCAGGGCAGAGCTGGATGTCATCAGTGAGATCTCTGCTCATGTCGGCCTCAGCTTCCTGAGCAGCTTTTGGGAAGATCCCCAGTGAAATACATTGGGAAAGTCCAGCCTTGAAAAACAAAGGACATAAGGTCTGAGTTTGTGCATTTATAGGAAAATGTCATAGCCTGCCTGTTACATGTGAACGAGGGAAGATTTGGGAAATCATAGAACACAATGGCTGTATAATAGATGGGTTAAGAAGATACTTTTGTGTTCAATAATGATGGTGTTAATTAGTCAGCATCAGCTGTGCAGTCTATTGTATAAAGTGTGAAGTCACATGTCTTCTGGTTTAAAATGCTCTCTTCGGAAGCTAGTATAAATATGTTTGTTTTATAATATATATAATAGAGGATAATACAAATAATAGAGGATGTACAAAATTAATTTTTTCTGGCTTTGACATACATTGTGATTTCTTTGAGGGGGAGACTTAGTGTCTTTTTGAATTATTTATAGTTAGCATTGCAATGATTTTGTGTTTCTTGCATACCCCAGCTGTTGGAGTGTTTGTTTTCTTGGTGGGGAGTGGCAGTGGATGGGAGGGAGGTATGTCCAGCACCAGAGGACAGGCACGGGAGCTGCTTAGAGCTGAGTATCTCAGCATGGAAAATCTGGGAAGCATCAGGTTTACATGCGGGGCTGCTGTGTTCTGCCATACTCTCTGGGAGGATTGGGTATTTGGCTGCAGAGAGAATCTTGATCTGCTTAGGGAATGCTGACCTAGTGAGCATTCACAGACCAGCTTTGAGAGACGAAGAGGTTCCCGGGCCTGGGGCACAGGGCGGCTGTGCTGCACTAGGCGAGAGTGCAGGCTGGTCTGCGGCTGTGCAAGGTGCTGGTGCTGGGTCTGATGACCGGCTAAGGGGCTGGAAAGGTGGAGCATTCTGGTGGCTCAGAAGACTTTCCCAGAAGACACAAGGAACACGGTTTGTGGAGAGATGGATGCACAAGTGCGAGCCGGCAACTGGCACTCCAGGGTTGCCATGGCCCAGGAGGGCCCAGCGCTGAGACTGCAGCCAGGCATCCGTGTGCAGAGAGCAGAATCCTGGTGGATACTTGGGATAATCGGACACTGCATGTCTGGGCTTTCACTTCAGCTGCCATTGAACCAAGTGCCTCTTGCAAGGGCTTTGAGAGTAGCTTCTAACAGAGGAGAAAGGACATGCAGGACAGAAGCCCTAGGAATGAAAGCAATAGTTCAATTTGCCACAGAAGGATTTCTACTTTCACTGAAAGTAGTGCAGCCTGTAAACCAATTTCCTGACAAAAAGGTTCTAGTAAAGCTGGAAAAGCATAAAGAAAGGTGACCAGGACCAGGGGGCTGGAATTGGAGAGAAGGGAGGTCATTGCGAGAGTTTGTGTCTGATGTATTTAGAGTTTCGTAAGGTGTTTGGGGCAGGTGGGCAGAGAAACCAAACTGAAAGTGGCTTCTGAAAAATGGGGATCCTGCGTGGGGCTTGTGGCAGTCTTGTGGGACTGGGAGGCAGAACTTGGAGTTCTGGCCACAAAGGCAGTGTGACTGAGACTGAGGTCGTGGGGAGGGAGGAGGGCCCAGCTATTTGCACTGCTGCTCTCTTCAAGGCACCTGCTGAGGTCTTAACCACTCAGGGCCTAAAAAGCAAAGAGAAGGCTGTTGTCTCCTTTTAAATACACTTATTTTCAGCCAAAAAAGTAATTTGATTCATAGGAAAGTCACAATAAATAGTACAGGTAGTCTGTAGTTATGGTGAAAGCTGTGAAGAGGGTACTCAAGTGACTGAGATTTTGGAAATTCTAAATGACGTGGCGTCTAAGGTGGACCCCCCAAGGGACCGTAGCGTTCCAGCTCTGAGACCTGGGAATCAGTGCTCAGGTCACAAGACCTTGCCCAGGGTAATTTTGTCTAATTATTATTATTATTATTATTATTATTATTATTATTATTTTGTAATAAAAGTGTCCTTGACTTCTTCCCCCAAAGAAGGGATGAAAAAAGACCAAAGCCTGCAAACTACATATGGCTCATTCACAGACCATAACCTGTGCGTGGCTCGTTCACAGACCATGACCCACGTGTGGCTCATTCACAGACCATGACCCGCGTGTGGCTCATTCACAACCCATGACCCGCGCATGGCTCATTCACAGACCATGACCCGTGCGTGGCTCATTCACAGACCATGACCTGCGTGTGGCTCATTCACAGACCATAGCACATTTTCATTATGGCTTGGACAGAACAGCATCCACAGTGTTGCAGGGTTCACAACTGCTTCTGATGATCTGAGATTTCAGTTTACAACGAGATGGTGCATTCCATTACGTATCTTATTAGAAACTCTTCTGTAGTTTCCTACAACATTTCTGCTTACAAGAGAGGATGCTGTGCCTCTGATGGAAGCAGAATCCCTGTCTGTCTCTCAGCAGCATCTATAACAAGGCCGGGCTGCCTTTGAGTTTGTGCTGATCCTCAGTGGACTGTACCAGGAAGTCCTGTGCTGACATGTTCTGTTGCCTCTTCTCTAGTTTTCTTTTATGCTGCTTCCATCGAGGAGGAAGCCTCATGAACTGAAACATGGAGATGTCATCACTGAGGGATGACAACCTCGTCTGTGTCTGGGCTTCCCTCCAGGGACTGCAGTTCCTGAGTGCTGCAGCTCTCTGTGGTCAGGGATTCCTCTCGCAGGTGGTCACCCCAGCTCTACTTGAATTCTTTCAGTAACCCACCACCTAAGAAGGTAGCATAATCCTATTTCTGGAAAGCTTTAATTTTGGAAATCTCTTGTTTATGTGGGGGTGAAAAATCTGTCTGTGATCCCACTAGTGCAGCTCTGTGGAGGCCTGAGGAACCCTTCTGCCAGTGGTCGCAGGCCTTGTGGGTGCCGAGCTGCAGTGGGAGGAAGGGGTAGTTCTGCCCTTGAGCACACCGCATGTTGACCCCAGGGCTTCCTTCGAGGTGTGATGAATGCCCACTGCATCAGGTAGACTGTCTTCACACTTAACTCAGGAATGCACAGCCCAACAGGAATGCTGCAGGCTCCTTCCTGAATGAGACCCACCAGGAAACTGCCACTCCAGGTTGCTGGAACACTAAGCCTTGGCTGTGGGTGGAGAAAGATGAATTGGAAGGTGGCCCAAATGGACTGTTGTGTGAGCCAAAGTGAGTTTGGGGGGTGGGGGGGGCAGCATGATCTGAGATAATTGGCTTTGCAGCCCTTGTCTCTTGCTCTCCCCATGTATTTACAGGGTCAGAGAGCAGAGGTTGGTGCGTTTCTATCCCGAGCGTCCTGTGGGGTTCTGAGATGGTCGCTTCCCCTCTGGCCGGCCTGCAGACGCCTGCCCACTGCAGAGCAGGCTTCCTTCCCTGAACCCCCAGGAGGCTGCACCTTCAGGAGCTGCTGCTCACCACAGAAACCTGTTTCTTGCTGGTGCATGGTCCAGCTTCCCCTGCAAAGTTCTGACTCTGTGACTGCAGACGCAGCCCCAGACTTTATCAGCGTGTCTCCAGGCTGTCCCTGTGTGACCATTTAAGTCATAGTTTCTTTGCTTTTATGGCTGTTTATTCTCTTTTGTGCTCTATTCATCTCTCTCCTGATGGTTTATAGCTCTGAATTACTTTGTGTTCTCCTTTTTCTAATCTTTTCCATACAGTTTTATAAAACTCTTCTTCCAAAAATAAGGTATTAAGAATAAACACAAAAATTTAAAACTTACAGTGCTGGGAGGCCAATGCAGGAGGATCCCCCTAGGAGTTTGAGAACAGCCTGGGCAACATAGCAAAACCTCTTCTCTGAAGAAAGTTTTTATTTTATATTTTATTTTATTTTTATTTTTTGAGACAGAATCTCTGTTGCCCATGGTAGAGTGCCGTGGTGTCACAGCTCACAGCCAACCTCAAATTCTTGGGCTTAAGTGATTCTCTTGCCTCACTTCCTGAGTAGCTGGGACTACAGGTGCCTGCCACAACCCCTGGCTATTTTTCTTTGGTTGTTGTTGTTGTTCAGCAGGCCTGGGTAGGGTTCAAACCCGCCATGGAGCCCTACAAGTGCTGAGCCTTTATTTTTTTAAATTTTTTTTTGAGACAGAGTCTCACTATGTTGCCCTTGGTAGAGTGCCATGGTGTCCAGCTCACAGCAACCTCAAACTCTGGGGCTCAAGCGATTTTCTTGCCTCAGCCTCCCTTGTAGCTGGGACTACAGACGTCTGCCACAACGTCTGGCTATTTTTTGTTTGTTTGTTTATTCAGCAGGCTTGGGCCAGTTTCAAACCCATCAGTCCCGGTGCATGTGGCCATTGCCCTAACTGCTGAGTTATGAGCGCTGAGCCATGAAGAAAGTTTTTTAAATGGCTGTTACTTCTTTATTTTTAAAACCCATCAGATTACTCACTTCTTTTTGTGCTCAACTTACATGTCACAGATCAGTTTATGGATAATGTAAATTTGTGTAACACAAGGGCTTAGATTCAGAGCTTTCATTTTCTTTGCAAACAGTTATGAAGTTGGGAGCGGCATCTCTTTGGATCACTGCTGTTGTGACGCTTGGTCAGCAGTGGAAACAGTGGGCAGAGGAGTAAAAAGCCATTTTCACACTCCTCTGAAAAAGCTTTGCTTTCAGTCTTTAGAAATTGGTCTTTTAAAAGATGTGTCTTTTCACGTCTTTATTTTTCTTCATACATGTTCTTTGTGTGTTTGCTTTCATGAGTTTTTTCTTTTTTTAATCATAAGCTTCTGAAAGTGAGATTTTGTATGGTATGGATGGTAGGACTAGCAGGTAGTGAGTATTTTGGAATATTAGATTAACTTCTTCATAGTGGTATTGTTTCTTAGTGAACATTGATAATAAAAAAGAGAAGCAATTTCAGGGAAGGATATATCTTCAGAAGGTCGTCAGAGTTAGTATACTGAATCTTGAGTTCTATACATTTAGCTCCATTAACCATCTTGGGTACAAGGGTGCATTTTTTGGACAAGGTTCTGAAATAACTTACTTAGTAAGTGCACTGAGACCCTCTTGTGTGAAGAGCAGTGGCAGAAGTGAGGAGGGAGAGGCAGCCGTGGGGGTGTGGAGTGGGGAGGAGGGAGAGGCAGCTGTGGGGGTGTGGAGTGGGGGGGAGGGAGAGGCAGCCTTGGGGGTGTGGAGTGGGGAGGAGGGAGAGGCAGCCATGGGGGTGTGGCTGATGCCTCCAGCCCGACTGTTGACAGGGAGCTCGGGGTACATCCAGGCATGGAAGGAAAGCCTGGCCTGGGCCCTGGCTGGAGTCCCTGTCCGAGAAGTGACACTTGTAGTCATGGGTGTGGCCATCTGTGGGAGGTGGATGGCAGAACTTTGACACAGCAAGGAAGGCCGGGAGTGCCATAGGCCTGTGAGAGGGGCGCTGAGCAGTGCCCCACCCACCCCACACCACAGCCTGCTTTGCACCAGTCTGTCCTCCCGTCTGCATTTGCCCCATTAAAAGGTGGCCTGGGGACTCCGTTCCTCGCTGCTTACTTCTTGTCTGCTTCTCCCTGCTTGTGGTCAAGCCCCTACCTCCCACTTCAGCACCTGCCAGGTGGGCCCATCTGAAGGTGCTTTGTGGGCCTGTGCTCAGCTCTGTTGTGTCCTCACTTACCTAGATGCTGTTGTGTGCTCTGAGGTAGCCTCACTTTCCTCCTCTGTGAAACAGGCGCAGCGGTACATACCCTACACTGTCACATGTGGTTAAATGGCGCCAAACTCTAGGGCCACAGTACAGCCTAGCGGGTGCACATCTTATTATCATTGCTGTGACTATCTCCAGTAAGCCCCATGCTACTCAGTAGCAATGGGCCAGCTGCCTGACACCCACAGAAGCCACTGTGATGGCACCAGGTTTAGAGAAAAGGACAGAGATATTGCAAGTTGACCAGCAAGGAAATAGGGGCAGCCTCAAAGCTGGGTATTCCATCTGGACTTGGGGGTCAGCTGTGTGGGTAAGGGAGAGCAGGCTGGTGTGTAGAACAGGGTGTTTCTGGGCGTGGACCCCCCACTTTCAGCTTCTAGCTATGTCTACATCTTTGATTCTGTGGAAGGGTCTGACCTCCATTGCAGGTGTTGTCTGAGGTTGCTTGGCAGCATGGCCTGCAGCTTCCTGGATCTGTGCCTGTGTGACAGCTGGACGTGTGGAGGGGAGATTTCCATATGGTGCATATATTTTATTTTTCTTAATTAAAAATTTTGGTGCTAAATGGAAACGGTACTGTGTGGCCTGGGGGATGAAGCAAAGTTTGTTTCCAAGGGCAAGGGCCTCACTCATTTTAAAGAGAAAGCGAGTGGCTGTTGAATTATGTGAAACTGGAGATGATAGAAACTGGGTCTCCAGAGACCCCAGGAACACAGGCTGGAGAAACAGCGTCTTCCTGCTGGGGGCTCACTGGGCTCTAGTGTGGGGACATCACAAGCATGTCCAGCGTTGGTGGCTCTCTCGCCTCATTAGGCTGTCATTGGTGTGCTCTGAGGTGCTGTCCTTGTCCCATTTATGAGGGGAACTTTAGCATTCATTGAGCATCTGCTTTGAGTCAGGGACCATGCTATGTCCTGTGTTCTTCATAGTAATTGTAGAATATATTATGGTGTTTGTTTTTGCCTTCAATTTTTAAAATATGCCCTTTAGTCAAGTGGCTCCATATCATGTAAAAGGTACTTATTGGAAAATTCCCCTCCTATCCCTCTTTCGCATTCATCTAGTTCTTCTACGCCAAAATATTTTTTTTTATTTTCTTGTGTGTTCATCCCCAAATTTTAAGCATATAAAATCAAATAGGAAGATATGTTATGATTTACCTTTTATGTACAAATCATAGCTTCTAGATACATGTTTTCTACCTTATGTCATTTCAGTTTCTCTTGGAAATCCTTAAGTGTCAGCTAAGAACAACCTTATTCTTTTTTTTTTTTCTTTTCTTTTTTTATAGCTGCATACATTTAACTGTATTGAATGGATATACCAAGATTTTTTTTCCTACTGTTAATAGGATCTGGTTGTTTATAGTACAAAGGCATTATTTGCAAACAGATACTTATGATATTGTAAATGTTTGAATTGTTTCTAAGTAATTTTTTATTACACTGGTGCTGCAATGAAATGACCTTATCTATAAATATTTTCCCGAATGTTAATATGCCTTTGTAGTTTTAAGTTCTGAGAGTGAGATTGCTGGGTTAAAGGTGTTATGTGCATTTGCAGGCTGTACCAATTCACCACCAACAAACTAGAGTCCTCTGTCTGCATCTTTGCCAATAGAGTCTGTTATCATTTCTTTAAAAAAATATTTCTGTTAATCTACTAGATAAAAGTGTAATAAAATCATTTTAATTTGCATTTCTCTTTATTATAAGTCAGATCTAATGTCTCTCCATATGTTTATAAGAGTTATTTATATTTTCTTTTTTTGAACTATCTGTTTGTATTCCTTTCCTGTTTTCTGTTGGATCCTGGTCATCTTGTAGCTCATGCAGTCATATCTATCAGTCTGTACCCATTTTTTCTTTTGTGATTTCTAGATTTAGACTTACTGTTAGGGAATGTCTTTCAAAGTCATAAAAATATTCTCTTAAGGGGGGTGGAGCAAGATGGTGGACCTGAAGGATTGTTCAGCTGAGCTCTCCTAGTGCAACTGGGGAAAAAGAGAGAACCCAGTCATATCTGGCATGGGGACCTTAGCCCGAGTTCTAGCTCAGGGAATGAATGATCCAGAGCAGTGGAAATCTGATGAATTAGGGAAGTGATTGTGACTGGCTGGGATCAGCTGGCCTCCCACAGAGGTCAGGGATGGGAGGAAGCCTTTCTGGAGTTCTCAGTTGTTGGGGGAAGCTGCACCTTGAGTGGAAAGCTTAGAAAGGTGGGTGGACTCAAACATATATAGCAACCAAATTTGAATGCTGGTTGAAGTGGATTTCTCATTGGTTTGGTGGCTGGCAAGGCAGCCATACTGGGAAGGTTTTGGTGGCCAAGGAGCTGCCATTGTGGGAAGGTCTGAGAAGGTCTTAGTAGGGGCCTAAAGCACAGCTGTCTTAAATTTCACCTGTCAGGGTCAGAATTTTGCTCTTGGGATAGGCTGAGGGACTCTCACAACCCACAGGAACTGGAGTTAGGGAGCACTGTGAGACCTGCCCCTGAAGGATTCTTGTGAGCATTAAGATCCCAACAGGGCAGGATCTGAATGTTGAGAAAACAATGAGGTGATCACTGATGGCAACTAAGTTAGGAATAAGGACCAGAGAGGTTGCTGGTTGTCTCCTAAAAAAACACAGCACCACCTGGTGTCCTGGTGACATACTGCAACATACTGTCATCAAGAGCAAGGACTTCTATTTATTTGGCCGTGAGGAAGAGTTTGGCTTTGCTCAGACTAAGGCCACTTTAATACCTAAGCTCTGAGACAAGGTAATTTGAAGCAAAAGAGGCAGTGAGAAGGAAAAAGGAGGACAAGTAGGTGAATAAGAAGAAAGAACACACGAGGAACCAACAGAAAAATTTTGGCAACATGAAAAATTAACACAGAGCAACACCCTCAAGGGACCATGAGGTAGCTACTGCAGAAGACTCCAAAGATTTAGTGGATTTGACAGAAAGGGAATTTAAAATATGGATGATAACGGTGTATGGCACACCTTTTCGGGGTGGGACACAATTATAAGAGGTATTTTACAGAACAAATGCAATCAGTGTAATCTAATAAAAGGAATGGACGAGAAAATGGAAAGACAGAGCCAAAAGTCAGATGAGAGGTATGTAGAATATAGAAAGGATATGATGGAGCTTAAGGAAATGAAGGAGACAATCAGAGAATGTAAAGATGCAGTAGAAAGTATTAAGGTTACACCACAGAAAAGAAAGAACCTCAGAGCTAGAGGATAAAGTTTTTGAGTTAACCAAGGTAGTTAAAGAGGCAGGAAAGAAGAGAGAGAAAGCAGAACAGGTGATTAGAGAACTACTAGACTCCACAGTGTTCAAACATGTGGCTAATAGGGATTCCTGAGGGGTATTCCTTGTCCCAAAGGAATGGAAGCTCTACTGAAGACTGTCATAAATGAAAACTTCCTAAGTTTTACTAGAGATCCTGACACACTCTGTTCAGATGGAACCCCAGGTCATCTCAACTCAAACAGAGCTTCTCCAAGACACTTGATAATGAACCTGTTAAAAGTCAAGATGAAAGAAAACATTTTGCAAACAGCCAGGGGTAAACACCAACTGACCCACAGGGGTAGAGCAATTAGGATGATGGCAGACTTTTCAACTGAAACTTTCCAAGCCAGAAGAGAATGGTCATCCATCTTCAACATTCTTAAATAAAACAAGCTTCTGTACAGCCAAGGAAACAACAACCAAAGTAAATAGTCAACCTTCAGAATGGGAAAAGATATTTGCATATTATGAATCGAATAAAAGCTGGATTACTAGGATGTATAGAGAACTCAAATTAATCAACCAAAAAAGACCCAACAACCCCTTATATCACTGGGCAAGAGAGCATGAATAGTTCTGAAGAAGACAGATGAATGGCTAACAAACATATGAAAAAATGATCATTGTCCCTAATCATCAGTGAAATGCAAATCCCAACTACCCTGCGATATCACCTGATCCCAGTGAGAATGTCCCACATCACAAAGCCTCAAAGCTGCAGATACTGGCGTGGACGTGAAGAGAAGGGAACACTTTTACACTGCTGGTGGGACTGCAAACTAATACAACCGGCTTGGAAGGGAGTATGGAGAATCCTCAAAGAACTCAAACTAAACCTACCATTTGATCCTCCAATCTCATGGCCAAAAAAAAAAAAATAATCCTTTTATCATAAGGACATTTGCACTGGACTGTTTATTGCAGCTCAATTTACAATTGCCTACTTGTGGAAACAACCTAAATGCCCACCAATCCAGGAATGGATTAACAAGTTGTGGTATATGTGTACCATGGAATACTATTCGGCCATTAAAAAAGATGGAGGCTTTGCATCTTTTTTATTAACCTGGATGGATGTGGAACACATTCTTCCTAGTAAAGCATCACAAGAATGGATATGAAGGCAGTAGATGAGCTAATACATGGTGGGAGAAGGGGAATGAGGGAGTGGGGAAAGGGGAGGTGGGAGGAGGATGGGGGCGTCACGGTGTATGGCACACCTTTTTGGGGTGGGACCCGATTATAAGAGGGACTTTACCTAACAAATGCAATCAGTGCAATCTAATTCTTTGTAGCCTTAATGCTCATCCTTTTCTTAGTCTTGCACTGGTGTTTCTTTATTAAGCATTAATAATTAATTATAACAAATAATTATAATAAATTTCTGATCTTGAACTGTGTTTGCATTTTCTGAATAAACTGCACTTGATCATGTTACCCTCTCAGTTGATGTTAGATTCTGCTTGCAATGCTTTATGAGTTTTGCTCTGAATGTAATAAATGAATACTATGCCTTTTGTTTGCTCTCGTCAGGCATTTGTTTGTAGTAAAAATAGGGGCTGGCTGTTGTGGTGGCTTGTACCTATAATAATCCTAGTGCTTTGGGAGGCTGAGGCCAGAGGATCACTTGAGGACAGGAGTTTGAGGTTGCAGTGAGCTGTGATCGTGCCGCTGCACTCCAGCCTGGGTGACCCTGTCACAAAACAAAACAAAACAAAACAAAACAAAACAAAACACAAACCACACTGATATGATGATAGAGGGTTGTCAGAACTTACTTTAGTGTCACTTAAGTTGGCATGCAACAGCCACTGCTACATTTGACTGGTTAGAAAAAGAAGAGGCTTCACATTTTCTGTTTTCTGGAGAACTATATCATAGAATCTCCATAGTTGTCCCCTCCTTAAGTTGGCCTAATTTTCATAGACAGGGCATGCATCACACGTACATATCAGTAGGAGGCCTACTTGCTTATGTTGACTGCCTCTCTGTGTTGGCCAAAGTGCTACACACTTTGGTGGTCAACTTACAGACAGTCTACTGTATTTGGCATTAGACTTAGAGTGATAGTTGACTGCCTCTTTGAATGGAGGTAGCTCTGACAATTTTGTCTATTTCTTTTTGTTAACATCAGTCAGTTCAGATTGCTTTGCTACGATGAGCTTCGGTAAGTGATATTTTCTTAGAAACTTCATTCCATCTAGAATTTTAAATTTATTTGTACTGAATTGAGCAAATGATCCTTTATGGGTTGACTTTTTAAAACAATACTTTAGTTTTTAGAGCAACTTTAAGTTCACATCAAAATTGAGCAGCAGCTGTGGACAGTTCTCTCGTGCCACGGCCTGGCACCCTCTTGGCGTTGTGCACCAAGTTGTGCACTTGGGATGGCTGACGACCTGCTCTGAGACATTGTCACTCAAAGTCCGTAGTTATGTTGGGCTTCACTCTTGCTGTTTTACATTCTGTGGGTCTGGACAGATGGAATGTGTATTCCCCATTACAGCGTCCTACAGAGCCCTGACCTCTGCTGCACCTGTCCAGCCCTCTCCCACAGCTGATTTGTTCCCTGTCTCCGTAGCTGAGCCTTTCCCAGAATGCTGGTATGGTTGGATTCATACGGTGTGTAGCTTTTCAGAATGGCTCTTCTCACTTAGTAAGTGATGCACATTCAGGGTTCCTCCTTCTCATTTTATGGCTCTGTAGCTCATTCCATTATCTGGATGCGCCACAGTTGGTCTGTTCATTGTCCTTCTGAAGGACATCTTGCTGGCTTTCCAAGTTTTGGCAAATATAAATAAAGCTGCTATAAACATCCATGAGTAGGTTTTAGCATGGATGTATGTTTTCACCTCCTTTAGTTAAATACCAAGAAGTGCAATTCCTGGATTATATGCTAGGAGTATGTTTAGTTTTTTAAAAAACTGTTAAACTGGAGGCACCCGTGGCTCAGTGGGTAGAGCCACATACACTGAGGCTGGCAGGTTTGAACCCAGCCTGGGTCAACTAAAGCAATGATGACAATGGCAACAACAAAACAGAAAAAAAATAGCCAGACATTGTGCGGGTGCCTGTAGGCCCATCTACCTGGGAGGCTGGGGCAGGAGAATCACTGGAGCCCAGGAGTTTGGGGTTGCTGTGTTGTTGTGAATGCCAATACTGCAGAGAGACAGCCTTGCAGCCTTCAGGGATAAGCTCACTCATGCAATGTTAAGAAATGAGGGCAAGAAATAGACTATGCAGCATCATTGCTGTGAGCTGTGACACCATGGCACTTCACTGAGGGCGACATAGTGAGACTCTGTCTCAAAACAAATGAACAAACAAACAAACAACTGTTAAACTGTCTTGCAAAGTAACTGTCCTTTTGCATTCTCACCAGCAGTGAGTGAGAGGTCTGCTCCACCCCTCCAGCATTTGGTATCCTCAGTGCTCTGGATTTTGACCATTCTAATAGGTGTATAGTGGTGTCCTCAGGACATCTAACTTGGAGCACTTTTCATATGTTTAGTTTTCATCTGTTTATTTTCTTTGGTGAAGCATTTGTTAAGTAAGGTCTTTGCCCATTTTTAAATAGGATGTTTTTATTGTTGAGTAATAAAGATTCTTTGTATATTTAGATAATAGTCTTTTATCAAATGTGTCTTTTGAAAATATTTGCTTGCAGTCTTGTCTTCTCATCCTTGACAGAAACGTTTCATTTTAATGAAGTCCAGCTTATCAGTTATTTCTTTCATGACTCATGCCTTTGGTGTTGAACCTCAGAAGTTATTGGCCTACCCAAGATCCTCTAGGTTTTCTCCAGTGTTATTTTCTGAGTGTTTTATAGTTTTGTGTTTTACATTCAGTTCTGCAAATCTGTTTAGAGTTAATTTTTGTGAAGGGTATAAGGTCTGTGTCAACATTTATTATTTATTTCTGTGTGGGTATATCCAATTGTTTCAACACCGTCCGCTGGAAAGAATATCTTTGCTTTATTATATTGTCTTCCTGCTTTGTGAGATTAGTTGGCTGTGTCTGTACCTGTCTGTTTCTATCGTCTTTATTCTGCTCCCCCCCTTTATTTTTTTTGCAGTTTTTGGCTGGGGCTGGGTTTGAACCCGCCACCTCCGGCATATGGGGACGGCGTCCTACCCATTTGAGCCACAGGTGCCGCCTATTCTGCTCCCTTGATCTGTCTTTTCTCTCCGCAGCCCCACTCTGTCTTGCTGATGGTAGCTTTGTAGGAAGCCTTGAGGTTGGCCCCACAGGTTGGCCCCGTCTCCTGACTGGGCTTTTCTTCATGATTACGTTAGTTATTCTGGGTCTTTTGCTTATTCTGGGTCTGTATAAACGTTAGAATCAGTTCATTGATATTCACACAGTCATTTGCTGGGATTTTGATTAGGATTGCTTTGAATCTATAGATCAAGTTGGGAGGAACTGACATTTAACAATATTAGGTGTTTCTATTCATGAAAGATTTTCACGGAGTATCTTTCCATTTATTAATTCTTCGTTGATTTATTTCTTCAGAGTTGTGTAGTTTTCATACAAATGGCTTCATCTGAAATATTTTAAATTGATAAATTTAGCTCATTTACATTATTGATAATGTACAGTTACGTTTCATAAAATTTCTGTCACTTTTTTTTATGCTTCTTTTTTTTCTTTTCTTAATTTTTTTTTTTTTTAGACAGCTCCTGAGGCTTCACTTTCTCTCAGATAGCCCCTTCTTGCTGTAGTTTTTATACTTTTCAAGTTGTTAATTATGTGACTTTACTGTCTAGTCACGTTTAGATGTTACGTCTGAGTTTGGTCACACTATTTTATGTTTTCTGTTCTCTAGCTTTTAAAGACGTCTCTTGTTAGGGGGCCTATTTTTAATTTTTTCTTATTGTGCAACTTTATGAACTACCTTTGCTTCTCTGGCAGTTTCTACGTGAGAAGGGCGTTCAGCACACGTCCTCGTCCTCCTCGTCCCGTCTGCAGCCTCCCCCACGCGGTTCCGATCAGTTCTCCTTCACAGCGTTTACCTTCACACTGTTAGATATGCTCAAACATATGTTGGTTTTTCATCACCTTTGCATAGCTTCTGATCCCAGCCACCAAGAACAAGGCAGTCAGTACAATGCCCTGTCCCTACTGTCTTTTCTGCTCTCTCGTCGCCCCAGTTTTTGCTGGTTGTATTGTTTTTTACATTGCCACACATTATAACACTTAGATTTGGTTTATGGCCCGAATTGCTGTGTTGCTTTAATCTTAGTTCTATAGTCAAATGAATTCAGTTCCTGTTTCTTTTGGCTTTATTTCCCCCGATTGTCTCTTGCATTCAACAGTCCCTGTGTGCCTGTGTTCGCAATGGCTGCCTGTGCCCTTTATCCTTTAAAGAATGCCTGGCTGCGTCTGACACCCTCAGTCCTTACTCTATTTGCTTAAGTATTTTAAGTATCTTAGAGACGTGTTCTTGCATTGAGAAGATTCCTGGGAGGAACTGTGGGGCCAGCTTGTGTATGTCTCTCTTATAGACAACTTGGTTCCTCTTTCTTTTTGCTTAGTTCTCTGTCTCTTAGTGTTGCTGTGAATCAGAACTCCATGGGTTATTCACACAGAACAGCGGCTCCCTGGAGCTGGTCTGCAGGCTGTGTGAGAAGCCTGCTGCTGGCACCTGCTCAGCGTCTGGCAGGGGCCTCAGGTTGCTTCCACTTCCCCGTGTGCAGAGATCACGTGGGAGAGAGGATCTAAGAGAGAGGCTGCTGCAGGCTCTTTTTATAACAACCAGGGAAGGGAACTAACAGAGCAAGAGCCAACTCATCTTCCTCAGGGATGACATGAATCTATTCAGTAGGGATCCCCCACTAGGCCTCAACACTGTGGATCAGATTTCAACATGAGGTGTAGAGGGGTCAAATAGCCAAACCAGAGCATTACCCCAAAGAGTTGTTTCTTATCTTTAATCAAATTCAGTAAGTCCAGTTTCACTAAGATATGCCTGGTTGTTGACTTTTCTGGGTGAGTTTTTCTTTCCACATGGGATCCTCTGGATACACTTTCAATACATAGACTTAAGTCTCCTTGCAAGGAGGAACATTTTCTTGAATAGTATCTATTTTATTTCTTTTATTTTTATTTTATTTTTCAGACAGAGTCTTACTCGGTCACCCTGGGTAGACTGCCATGGCATCACAGCTCACAGCAACCTCCAACTCTTGGGCTTGAATCTCAGTCTCCCAAGTAGCTGGGACTGCAGGTGCCCACCACAACACCCACGTAGTTTTTCTATTTTTAGTAGAGATAGGATCTTGCTCAGGCTGGTCTCAAAACATTGTTGGGACTTTGATAGGAGTTACGCTGAATCTGTAGATCACTTTGAGTAGTATTGATTTCTTACTAACCTTAATTCAGATTTCTAATATATTAACATGAAATGTCTTTTTGTTTGTTGGTACCTTTAATTTTTTCAGCAACAATTGTAGTTTTAGTACAGAAGTCTTTCACCACTTTGGTTAAGTTTATTCCTAAGTATTTTATTCTTTTGATGCTATTATAAAAAGAATTGTCTTTTAAATTTCCTTTTAGGGTTGTTGATTGTCAATGGGCAATAATGCAGCGGATATCTGCATGTTAATTCAGTATCCTGTAACTTTGCTGAATTTGTTAATCAGTTCCAGCAGCTTTCTTTTGTGTGTGTGGAATCTTTAGGGTTTTCTACGTGTGTCGTCCATGAGCAGAGGTAATTCTACTTTTTCCTTTCCAATTTGGATGCCTTTCTTGCTCTTTCTCAGCTGATTGCTCTGGTTGGAACTGTGTTGAACAGAAGTCATGGGAGTGGTTTTTGTTGTCTATTCCTTACCATCTTTCACCAGGAATATGAGTTAGTTTGGGGTTTTTCATAGAAGGCCTTTACAACGGGAAGGTAATTTTTGTCTATTTCTAGTTTGCTGGGTTTTTTTTTTTTTTTTTTTAATGATGAATGGGTGTTGTTGAACTTTGTCAAATGATTTTCTTGCATTGAGAAGATCGTGCGGTTTTGTTCTTTATTCTATTAATCTGGTTTATTACATTGATTAATTTTTACGTGTTAGATTCTTTGCACTCCAGGAATAAATTCCACTTGGTCGTGTCGTATAATCCTTTTAACGGGCTGTTGAATTTGGTTTATTGGTATTTTGTTGGAGATTTTTGTATCACTATTTATAAGGAATATTGGTTTGTTGTTTTTATTTTTCTTGTAATATCTTTGGCCGTAATGCTGGCCTCATAGAGTAAGTTTTCTCCAGTATTTTGGAACAGAGAAATGAAATTAAGAAATGCTGATCTTAATTCTTTTTAAATATTTGGTGGAATTAACCAACAAAGACACCTTGTTCTAGGTTTTCCTTTCATGGTGAGGGTTTGATTACTGATTCAATATCTTCCCTTGTTCTAGGTCTGTTCAGATGTCCCATTTCTTTGTGACTCAGTCTGGATAGGTCATGTGTGTCTAGGAATTTGTCTATTCCATCTAGGTATAAAACTTGTTGGCATAAAACTTTTCATGATAGTCTCTTTTTATTTCTATGAAATTGGTAGTGATCTCTCCACTTTCATTTTTAATTTTAGTAATTTGAATGTTTTCTTAGTCTGGCTAAAAGTTTGACAATTTTTAAAAATTTTCTTTAAGAAACAGCTATTGGTTTGGTTGTCTTTCTATTTTATTTAACTCTGTTCTAATATTTCTTTTGTCCCTTTTTTCTGCTAGCTTTGAGTTTAATTTGCTGCTCTTTTACTAGTTCTGGTATATAGTTAGGTCATTGATTTGAGATTTTTATCTTTTTTAATATATGGTGTAAGTGTCTATAGTTGTAAATTCACTCTCAGCACTATTTTTGCTGGATATATAAGGGTTAGTATGCTTGTTTTCATTTTCATTTGTCTCATTCCTTTGTGGTATTTTCCCTGACTCATTGGCTATTTAAGAGTATGTTATTTAGTTTCCATACATTTGTGAATTTTCTAGTTTTCTTTCTTATATTGATTTCTAGTTTCATTCCATTTTTGTTGGACAGAGAACTTTGTATCATTTCAATCATTTTAATCTATTAAGACTCGTTTCATGGCCTAACAAATGGCTTATCCTGGAAAACGTTCCATGGACTCTAGTAAAAATGTCTATTCTGCACAGGTGCAGCCTCAGGGAGGGTTCTATGTGTCTCTTAGGGTGTAATTGTTCTAGAGAAGTGTTTTTCAACCTTTTTTTTTTTTTTTTTAATCTCACGGCACACTCGAACCTGTAGTTAAACTTCTGTGGCACACATAAATTATGTTGACCTGAAAAAAGAGTTAAAAAAAAGAATATAATGACCGTGTTTTGAACTTCTTTCAAAAATAATTTAATTAATGATTTTTAAAATGTTTTGCAGCACACCTAAGACCCTCTTATGGCACACCAGTGTGCGTGGCACTCTGGTTAAAGATCAGTGGTCTGGGGTGTAATTCAAGTCCTCTTAATATTTGTCCATGTACTTACCTTTACCAGAGTACTTTCTGTTTCCATGTGGCTTCAAATTACTATTCCTTCATTTCAACTTGAAACATGCTTAAGCATTTCTTGTAGGGTGGGGCAGGCCTAGTGATAAAGTCTCTCAGCTTTTGTGTCAGTGAAAATGTCTTAATTTGTTCCTTATTTTTAATGGTAGCTTTGCCAGATATAGAATTCTCAGCTGACAGTTTTTTATTCCTTTCAGCACTTTAAATATATCACCAGATTGCCTTTGGCCTGCCAAGTTTCTGCTCAACAAACTGCTGATAATCTTATTGAATATCTCTTGTATGGGATGAGCCCCTTTCCCCATGCTTTTAAGATTCTGTCTTTCAGTAGTTTGATTATAATGTGTCTTGGTGTGAGTCTTTTTGGGTTTAGCCTACTTTGAGTTTGTAGAACTTCTTGGATTTGTAGATTTATGTATTTTCTCCAGTTTTGGGAAATCTTTGGTTTTTATTTCTTCAAATAGTATTTTTTCTTTTTCCCTTATCCTTCTGGAACTCCCGTAATGTGTATATTGGTTCGCTTGCTAGGGACCATTAAGTCCCTTCCCTCTGTTTACTCTTTAAAGTTCTTTTTCCTTTTTGCTTCTCAGACTTATAAAGGAAAATTAAAATCTCAGGACCTCAGTATCCCTCAACTCCTTATACAAAAGGGAAGAAGGCCGAGTTATGTAACACCCCCTTCCAAAGGAATAGCTGTTAATTACATTGTGCTCGAGCCAGGAGTCCACAGAAAGGTCAAAGGCCTCCGACACCTGGGAGGGATTATCCTAGGGATCATTCATAAGGATCATGCATAAGGACATGCAAATTGTAACTTTGAGTCTACAGGTGAGGCTAGCTTCTAAAACAGAGGTTTGTTCTATTCTATACTAATAATATCGATTATAGGTCTGTCTTCCCAGATACAGGACAGAGACCAGATAAAATCAAATGTACTTCTCCCTCCCAGAGACATCTGCATAATTGATACTTCACTCCTTTTTTCTCTAACATTTGGTTTATCTTATGTATGATACAGATTTCCTGGCTCTCCTACGAATGTAACTGTTTTTCTCACTACCCACCCCCTCCTCTTTGTCTGTTCTTGCACCAAGTATGCCCTTTCCCCTGTACAACCTGAATTTCCAAATCTTGCTTGAGAAAAACACAGATTTGTCTGTGGTTTGTGTTTTTCCCAGGTATGTCGTATCCTCAACTTTGGCTTAATAAACCTCCATTGATTGAGACCTTTGCCTTGGTCACTTATTTTGAGTTGTCAGATTCAATATTTAAATGTCCTGTCTTTAGACTGTCTGGTTCCTTTACATTTTTGAACCTGCTGTTGAACACCCTCTAGGATAGGTAGTATTTTTCAAGAGATAGAATTTTTTAGTTATTGTGTTTTTTCA
Source organism: Loris lydekkerianus (assembly GCA_963574355.1). Lineage (NCBI taxonomy): Eukaryota > Metazoa > Chordata > Mammalia > Primates > Lorisidae > Loris > Loris lydekkerianus. The sequence continues at coordinate 41,451 of CAUYPK010006766.1, forward strand.
GTTCCAGAATTTGTTTGATTCCATTTCATGATTTTTATTTTTGTTGAGATTTTCATTTTGTTGATAGATCATTTCCCAGACTTTCTTTAGTTCTTAGTCCGTTTCCCTTTGGTTTTTTCAAGATATTTAAGACCCTAGTTCATTCCACACCTGCGTTTCTTCAGGGACTGTTTTTTAGCACTTTATTTTCTTCATTTGAATGGGCCCTTTCCCCTGTTTTGTTTTGTTTTTGTAAGCCTTATGCTTTTTGTTGAAAATTAGGCATTAGAAAAACTCCCCCATTTCTCCTTGTCTTTTTCAAGTGAAGATGTTCGCTGATGAGCTGAGCTCTGGGGCTGGCCCCCTGTGAGGCCAACCTCATGGGGTGTTGCCTGGCCCCCCATGTGTGTGCCTTTCAGTTGCCTGTCTGCCTGGTGGCTTTTTAATATTCTTAATTTCCCTGTGAATCTCACCTTGGTTTGTGGGCCTGAGATGTTCTACTGTACCGCTCTGCTGGGACTCCCTTGCCCGTGTCTTTGGTCTGTGGTCACACTGCAGCTTCCTGCCTCTTGGGGCTTTTCCAGCCTGAGATCTGAGCTGTGATAATTTTTGCTGCCTGAGCTCTAATTTAGGCAACAGGGAGAGACCAGTCCTCAGACAGATTAATATGTTGCAAATTAGGTCAGTTCTGCTTCCTCCAGCTAGAGGAACTGGGAACTGGGCTGCCACTTCCTTGAGACCCGGAGTCTGCCAGGCTAAGTGGGTGGGAGAAAGGTGAAGACAAGCTCCATGAATTACTGGTGTTCTGAATGTGGCTTCCTGATTGGGCATTTGCTTTATTGCTGGAGAACCTGGTTTTCGAGATCTTTTGTAAAATTAACATACCCAGTCTCTAGATTTTTAAAATGCATCTGTGAGTGATTTGGGTCCTGGAGTCTACTAGATGCCATCTGGCTGGTGTCACCCTCCAGATAATACACCTGTTCTTTTTTGCCTAGTAAATGCAACCATGCTTTAACTCAAAGGGTTTAAAATGTTTGGAGTTTAATTTCTTCAACTGCTTTGGAAAATAGAGTAAAAAATTGTTAATTTTTCATGCTAAATTTCTCACATGAAAGTTCTCATTGTGCTAGTTTAGTTATAACACAACTTTTTATTTATGAAAAGGGAGCTTGCTTTTGGAAGTGGTTTGATTTGGGGGGACAGAGTGGACATAACTAGGGAATGCTCCTTCTCTGCTGTTGGACGCATTCTCTGGCACATTCTGTAATTTTGACACAGGCTACTGTGATTTAGAAATTACATCATTTGTACCTGGAAAGACATGGAGAACTGGAGGCTGTGTGAGCTGGTGTGCCACAGTGTTCAGCCAGAGCAGGGCCAGAATGACTTAGAACCATTCTGCTCACGGGTGGGGGATGGTAAGTAACCAGTCAGAGCTTCTGGTTGTGTGACTCAGAAAGATCATTCAGCTGCTGTTCTGAACCCAGGATCCATTAATGGAGCTAAAAGACACTTTCCTTCCAAATATATCCTAAAATAATTTTACAGAGATTGTCTTTGTTGGGGTGCGGTTTGGTCAGCACCAGGGCAGGGTGTGTGTGGTCAGATAAAGATAGATCTGCCATGGACCTTCCCTGAGCCTTGTGGCAACCGAAGAGAGAAGACCTAGTGCCCTGAGGCCATGTACAAGGGGCCCTGCTCTGGGCCTGCTGTCGTCACAGAGGCCACTAGCCTGGCTGACGTGGGCGCTGGGAGGGGAAGTGAGTGGGAAGAAGGGCTTGTTTCCACCATCTCCCTGCTTGTTTGACCAGCGGGCAGAGTGACGCTATTAGAGGGCCACACTGTGGTGGAGATGCTGGCGCAGTGTGGCAGAGGCCCCTTCTCACGAGGAGGGCCTGCTCCTTGTTCTGTGCCACCGAATCAGACCTTGCTATTGATTCAATCTAAACTTGGAAACTTTGATACCCTGATGGTGCTTAAAACTTAGGAAGACTCGAAGAATTGATGAAGGGAGCCTTAGAGGCCAGTGTTACTTCTGCCTGGTACCCTGATGGCTCCCTGCTGTGCTGCTGACCAGAAGCCCGGGAGGTCAGCCGAGGTGGGTGGTCACCTGGCCTGCTCTCCTTGCCCTCTGAAGAGCTGCTTCTCTTAGAAGGGGGCTATCAGCTCCTTCATATGAAGTGACAAAATATTTTGGGATATGCTAATGTTAGGTAACGTTTCTAGAGGGGGAAATGCTTGGTCAATCTGACTTTGTAAGGCCTCTGCTACCTGCTGAGAGTTGACTTAGGTCATGTGGGGTCTCAGAGGTCACTGAGCTCTGTAGCTGAGTTTCTGCAGATGGAGTGTGAGATAGCAATTCTTGGGGACATATTCTTAGGAGCACAAAGCTGAGGAGTGCAGGCTTGGGTATTAAGGAAGGAGCTTTCAGAAGGATGTGCCGCAGATGGGGACTCTGGAGCACACATTGCTCCTGGGTTTGGTCTCCAAATCCCAGGATCAGTCCCCAGGATCAGTCTCCAGGATCGGTCACCAGGATCAGTCATGTCTGGCTGCCGCCTTCGGAAAGTGCTGGGGTTGGAGTAGGCCTTATGTGAGACCTCTGTAGGTAGGGGCTGTCCAGCCAAGGGCACTTTGGTGGGGAAAGGCAGCCAGAGCCCACAGCTGCTGGGGTAGGTGCACTGCCAACCACACTGAGCCTGCAGGTGGCACAGGTGCTGGGAATGCATTGCTTAAGGCCAGTGTGGCTTATGTGATTGAGGGGGAAAAAAAAATCTCTTTTTATTTTCTTTTAATATCAATTTCATTATAAGTCACATTGAGAAGATGAAGGGTGAGGAAGGAAAAAAAAGGTAGAACAGACATTTTATTTCAAATTTAAAAAAATTTCCCTGTTTAATTAAAACTTTAAGCTCCTCATTGTAAAGTAAAAGACAGATACAAAGTCATAGAAAACCCAGGAAACAACTTCGCAGCTCAGTGGATTATTCTAGGCCGGATGCTCCTGGAGCCATCACCCAAGCCAGGGACTGGAAGTCCTCCCAGGCCTGTGCAGCACACCCCGCCTCCCTCCCAACCTCCGGAAGTGACTGTGGACTCGGCTTTTATAATGATGATTTCCTGACTTTCCCAAGTTTGATCCATTGCTGCATGTCCCTAATTCAATGAACTTGATGTCTTTTAAGTTTCCTTTACTATGGAGATTATCCTTCTGTGCCTTTCTTTCCTTTGAACTTTATTTGTTGAAGTCCCTGGGCTTGCAGCCATGGGGTTTCCCTCACTGTGGGCTTTGCTGAGCACAGACTCACAGCACAGTGGAGCACGTTTCCCTGGCTTCCTGGTCTCCTGTACATTGATAGCTACATTCAGAAGCTCAATCAGAGGTTGGTTTTATGGCAAGTCTGGAAGAGGCACTGCCCAACCTGAGGCATATGCTGTGTGTGAGTCCATAGTTCTCTGAGTGTTATGGTCCCAGCTGCGTCAGGCATGGGGTGGGGGGCACTATACAATGGCCATTTTATAGAATTCTCTTGGTTTTTTTTACACTTACCAGCTGGAACATTTTATGAGGATGTGCGTCCCTTCCTCTGCTGTTTGGTTTCTCAGTGGTATGGCTCATATAAATGCTTGAAGTTCCTTCCAGTTACCACTTTTCCCTGTGGTAACAATTAGTCATCCAGCACAGAGAGGACCCCCAGGTTTAAGACAAAGTCCTCATGTACATGGGTGGCCTTTCTGAGGATGTGGGGGGTTCACTGCAGCTTGAGACGGTTGGTCAGCCGAGGGTCTGGGGTGCACAGCACAGGTGCGAGGTCGAAGGCACCCAACAGGGAGTGGGCTCCCCACCAGGCCAGTTCCTCCCCATTTGTATGATTACTTAAGGCAGCTCGGAAGGCAATCTGTGCTCTTACCTGGCAGACAGACATGACTGTGAGCTCATTTGGGGGAACTGAATTGCGTGGGAGTCAGTTATCTCTTGTGGACACCTAGTCAGGAGTCATTGCCTGTTGGTTTTGATCACAGAGGTGATGTTGTGAGTGTTTGTGGGAGATCACAAAGGCTGCCCCCAAGAATGGAAGTTCCTGGTGATACATGAAGCAAGTGTTGGTAGAGGCCATGTGCAACTATACAGAGGGCCTTGAGGCTCCAGCTGGGTAGCCGTGGCTTGGCTTGTGTGTTTCAAAGACTTTCTTCTAACCATTAGGTCTGTGGCTAAGGCAGAGTAGGAAATTGATTAATTCTACTCCTGGCTGTCTTTGGCTTTTGGAATCAGTATGGCTAAGGAGTTTTCGACTTTTGCTGGTACACCTGGAGTGTGAGCTGAGGTGGTCTATGGAAGTCTTGGGGAGCAGTGTCCCTCCTGAGTGTTGGGCTGGTTCCTCTGCCCAGGTCTGCCAGACTCACCTTCCCCGGAGCCCTGCCTGGTGCTTTCCTGCTGGTCACGTCTCTCATCAGTGGAGGAAAAAACCACAACTCTGAGCCCCTTTGGAAGCAAGTGTATTTTAAGAGTTAGACTGAGAATAGAATATCCTGTAGACCTTTTCTTCTCAGAAAAACATGCTCTCTGCCCTCAGGGAGGCTGTAATGTAGTTGGGCTGGAGCAAGGTAGCACTGGCGAGGAGATGCCCAAGGTCACCCTGTGCCCCGAGAGGACAGGTACCCACCTGTATCAGTAACGTCCCTGCTTGGTGCCTGCTCTCAGCACTCTTGTGCATTTTGTCTGGCTAGACCTTGTGCCTTCATTACAAATACCAATACCTCAAAAATTCCGTATGAGAAAGATTCCTAAATTTTTAAGTCAAGGAATTTCCAGGTTATCCATAATAAGCATGAATAGTTACGCAAAGAGCATAAGTAAACATAATGTGGACTGTCCAATTTCTGCCTTCAAATGGCCGTTTACATTCGTTTGCAAAGATAATATGATTTAAAAGAAAGACCCTAGCTAGGCACTGTGGCGGGCGCCTGTAGTCTCAGTTACTTGGGAAGTTGAGGAAAGAGAATCACTTAAGCCTAAGAGTTTGAGGTTGGTGTGAGCTGTGACGCCACAGCACTCTACTCCAGGCAACAGCTTGATACTCTGTCTCAAAAAAAAAAAATAAATAAATAAAATAAATAATAAATAAATAAATAAGGTAAAGTCCCTAATGTAATTTTTCTTTTTTTTTATTCAAAAAAATATGGAACGCTTCACGAATTTGCATGTCCTCCTTGCGCAGGGGCCATGCTAATCTTCTCTGTATTGTTCCAATTTTAGTATATGTGCTGCCGAAGCGAGTACCCTAATGTCATTTTTCAAAGGACAAAATAGGCAATTGAGATGCAGGGCAGTTTCACAGCTTGCACAGGCTTCTCACTGGAGTGGAGGCTGAGCCAGGAGGGTGATGGGAACGGCTGCCTCTGCAGTGTGCCAGCAAGTGCTGACAGGAGTGTGCCACCCAGGCTGCAGTGTTGTGGTGTCCAAGTTCTACTCAGGCGCCCTCCTCCCTCAGCCTCCTGAGGGTCGGGGCTGCAGGCCTATGCTGCTACACCCCACCTCCTGAGGGACGGGGCCGCAGGCCTGTGCTGCTATACTCCACCTCCTGAGGGTCGGGGCTGCAGGCCTGTGCTGCTACACCTGCCTCCAACACTTTTCTGTCCCTCTGTATCCCCTTCTGTCCTTGTAGGTCTTCCCACAAATCCCCTCCTGCCCAGGAGGAGGCAGATGGTGGGAACTGAGTATAAAGACACCAAGTTTTGCATTAGGAGTTGCTTTGGGGTCGCATGTTTCTGCTGGTAGTGGTAGGGAGAGGGGTCAGTAGCACACGGGACGTCTGAGGGCCAGGCAGCCTCCCTTGTTGGTCTAGGAGTACGTCTATGAAGGCCCCTGCTGCTCCTACCACTTCAGTGTACTCAGGTACCGGCTGTTTTGTTGGTGATTTCTAGTAAGGGAGAGATACTGAGTTATCAGCAGAGTGTGTACATCTTTCCTTACAAAGTTTTGAATTCTTGTTGCCCCTCACTTTGGTGGTGATTCCAGCCTCTAAGTAGAACCTCCAGATAGCCAGTTTCACTATGATCCTAAGCAAATTTGTTCTGTCCCACGTCCCGGAGGATGAGGGCACTGGCTGTCTGGGCCTCTTCATATGGGTCCTTTCCTGGCTCTCAGGCCTGTCCTATTGTGGGAGGTCTGCACAACATCACCACTGCCCCCCACATCAGGTGTCAGTGCTGGAGGCCACACTGTGCTGAAGCTGAGAAGGGCCTGTCACCGCAACTTGAAGGATGAAAAATAGTGAGTTGGGCATTTCCCATTAAGGGCCTTTCTCTCAGCATGGCGGTGCTGTGGCTGCCATCCCTGAGCTTCTGCCCCCAGCCACCCAGAGCAGGCTCTGGGTAGAGCAAGGTGGGCCTGCTCTGATTCCTGCCTGAGGTGAGTTTTGAGGTAGGGGGCAAGTCTCAGATGTGTGGTGATTTAAAGGGCGCATGAACTTGTAATTGTTACTGCTGAGGTCTATGGGCAAAGTCATGTGTTTGGAGTACATCAGCAGCGATGTTAGTGAGAGAAGAGAGGCCGTCTTTGGAAGTTATAATTGTTCCTTTGGCGTGTACACCTGCTTTTCTTTTAAATCTAGTTGTGTGTTGTTCTAGTTAGTGTAGGACTGTCGGCCAGCTGTGCTAGTCTGGTAATCTCACAGTTTGTATTGGAACATTTCTTGATTTCTTGGTATGAGAGTCACATTTGTCCTTTACATAGTTCTATCAGTTTTGCCATTCTAGTGACCTTACTATACGTAGTCTTTTGCAGTCCAAGTAGACCTGGTACATGGAGCTCTGGACTATGCTGATGAGATCTGTGGATGGAGGGAACTTGGAGACAGGAGACCACTGTGTGACCTGGAGCAGCTGTTTAGGAGTCGTACAGCCCACTAGTGTGTCCAGGGCACAGGCAGATGGCGTTGGATCTAAGCCACCTTGCTTCACGTGCACATCCAGATGTTGCTAATGGAACTTCAACAGAAAGGCAGACACATCTCAGAAGACAAAGGGAATGAAACAAACAGAAAATTCAAAATCTAAAAGTCATGGAAAACAGTTTGATAGATCTTATGACACGGAAACCAATTTAATAGAAATGAGGAGGGGAGCACAAAGATGATAAGCTCTGTGAATTACTCCTGAGTCAGAGTTGTTCCTGTGTCTTACAGCAGGAAGGCTCCTCCCAAACGTTACGATGACAATGTGACAAGGGGGTGATCACCGAGCATGGGCATGTCGCTGACTTTTATGCCGACAGAGAAGAGCTAAGTTGGACAACTCCTGTTTTTGCTTTGGATATGAGAACTTGCCTCTTCTTGGGGGAAAAACTGATCATGTTTCTCACCAAGTCCTATGCTGTGCAGTTACCAGGTTAATCATCAACTTGCCAGCTGGCACCAAAGACTTGAGGATGCTGCCTTGAGAACAGAGGCGGGGGCAGGCTGCGCGTTGCTTCCCGCGATGGAAGTCTGTGGGCCTGCACCAGACGAGAAGGGGAGTGGAAACCAAAACGCAGACTCCTCAAGAGCATGTGTGTTGTTTTAATTATTCCAGTGCCAATAAGAGCTTTGTGTAAACAGAGCAAAATCTGTTAATGCCTCGTGTCAGGCGAGTTTCAGCGTCAGCTCTGAGGATAGTTTTGCATTTTTAACTATTGCATTGTCTTTGGATCGGTGTTGGCTTATGACCTTGGCTTTCTTACACTGTTTTGACAGCTGACAATGAGAACGCTAGTTCTTATTTCTAGGATAAAATACGTAGTATCAGGAGTACTACTGCAATGAAAATAAAATAAATATTGGTTGGGTCTCAGAGATACCTTAAATCTATATAATTAAAATTACTCTCATTGTTTTATGAGAGTATGAAACATTTTAATTGTTGTATTAAGAGTACTAGAGGATTCTTTCTAGGTGGAATCATAGTGTAACTTGGCCCTCTGCTCTGCGTGGTGCCTGTCAGTGTTAGAAGTCTGAATAATTCCATGCTGCTGTCTCTACTAGACCTGGTCTTTTCAGTTGGTTTTAAACCAATGAACATGCATTTTATAAGATTGATTTCAAGTCCTGAGGTTATATAAATTTTCTGTTCTAAAGAATAAGTATAATTAGTAGAATGAGTTTTAGTATATATTAAATGGGACTATTATATAATAGCACCTGCAATATAGTATTTTTGGCAAAAGTAATAAAATATTTTTGTATGTATCATCATCTGCTCTGAAGGATATATGCCAAGGTATTAATATCAGTCAACTTTGGTGATGGGGTTGTAAGTATATTAAATTTTAAAAAGTACTTATATGTGTTTTCCATTCTTTTCCACAGGTTAACACTATTGCTTTTTAAAAAGCATTCTTTAATGACAGATGTTATCAGATTTATTTTTGGAGGGACACAAGACATACAATAGCGACTACATTTTAAATCCCCAGCAGATGCACTGTGCTGTTTCCCATGTGCCTGTGGACAGTGACACTCTGCAGGTGCAGTGTGTGCAGGAGTCTCCCAGGAGAAGAGGGTGCAGCAAGCCTGTGGGCGGGAGGGCTGGACGGGGCGGCTGAGGGGGAGCCGGTTGTGTGTCCCAAGTGCATGTGGTACTGTGGGGATAGATGCAAAGTGCCTTGTGGTCACAGGCCGCATGGGATGGCGCGCTGGTCCCCGGGCCGTGTGGGATGGCGCCCTGGTTCCCAGGCCGTGTGGGATGGCGCCCTGGTCCCCGGGCCGTGTGGGATGGAGCCCTGGTTCCCAGGCCGTGTGGGATGGTGCCCTGGTCCACAGGCCATATGGGATAGTGCCTTTGTGTACGGGCTACATGGACGGTGCCCTGGTCCACGGGCCATGTGTGATGGCACACTTGCTCACAGGACATACAGGATGGTGCCCTTGTCCATGGGCCATGCAGGATAGCACCCTTGTCCACAGGACATATAGGATGGCAGCCTTGTCCACGGGCCACATGTGGTGGTGCCCTGCTCCTTGGGCCACAGGAGATTGTGCCCTGGTCCACGGGCCATATGAGATGGCACCCTTGCCCACAGAACACATGGGGTGGCACCCTGTTCCACGGACCACATGGGGTGGTGCCCATCGTGTCTATGGGACATACAGGACCGTGTCCTTGTCCACAAGCAACACACAGCCCACCAGGGAGACACGATGGGGACTGAACGCAGTAGTTGAGCACTGTGGTGCTGCCATGTCACACAGTACAGGCAGTGGACAGGCTGCTTGTGGTTTGGTGCCACAGTGGAGCCAAGGGAGAGACAGGGAAGGACGGAGTGGGCAGGCATTGTTACCGGAGATGTGTTCACTTTGCTGTGTCTCTGCTGTCCCTTCAGAGGTGAGCAGCTGCCTGCCCTCGTAAGGCAGTGGTTCTCAAGCTCCTAATGCTGCGGCCCTTTAATACAGTTTCTGTGGGTTGCAACCCACACGTTGACAACCGCTGTCGTAACACCTTCTGCACAGCCGCATTCTCATGCTTTCAGCATCAGTGTCTTGCTTTTTACTTGGAGAGTCGGCTCTGCAAAGTGGCTGGAGTAGATAGCTCCATTCAGCACGTCTGGGCGTGCTTCTCACAGATCCTTGGGAATGTTCTTTCTCTCCCATGTCTTCATCAGCGCGTCTGACGGAAACCAGACGGCTCAGTCAGGCGGAAAGTAGGGCTGCTGTGGAAATGACGGCTGTCAGTATTGGTGGCTGTCCGTGACAGTGGTGGAATCTGTCGTGAAGAGCCTTCTCCACCTTTGCATGTGAGGAAAGCTGACAACATCATTTAGAAGACACCCTTGCCATCTCCTCAACTGACAATTTCCTTTCCTGACGACACCCATCTGTGTCTCAATGTGAGGATGTCATCGGTAAATTGATTTGATGCTGAAATGTACTTCTGTAACAGCTCCTGAGATCAGTGTGACTTCATTCAAAGGGCTGCCAGTCTCAAAGTGACAAGCATCCCCTACGTGGGTTTTATTCCATTTCTGACCACAAGACACATTGATTATTTGAAATTAAAAGTGAATATCTTTGTCTGAGTCCTGAACTCACATTCAATTGTGAGTTTTTCCCACTTCCAATGAATGTTCTGGAAGGGATACTGGTTACCATGCGACAGTCAGCGAGAGTAACCCGGGTGTGGTGTTTCCCTAGGGAGAGTTGATGGGTGAGTCACAGGTTATTCTGTGGAAAAATCATGCTTGTTGGATATTCAGGTAGAATGAGATATTTCATCTTTTGAAGATTGATCTTTCTTTGCCTCTGGACTGACTATTGCAAGGTATAAGCTTTTAGAAATTAGAGTTGGGAATATTGATATTGAAAACTCCAACAGAAAAAAGTGTTTCTGAATAAATATGAGATTGTTTGATCATCATCATCTGAATTTTATCTTTGGTCTCAACAACTCTCAAATAAAAGGGATAAAACCTTCAGAGCTTCTTCCTTCTGCAAGCAGGAATACGAGGGACGGAGGTGCCATTTTTAAGGCGGAATTGATGACTGCTGACCTTGGCCCCTGACCCTGTGTCTGGAGGTGGCTTCTGGTCTGGGCTGATCCTTACAGTTGGTATTGGAAAGAATCACTGTCTCTGTAGGGCCTATCCCAGCGGTCATTGTTACTGCAAGACTGTGAGTGCAGTGGGGCAGGGTTACCCCGTCATGGGATGCGGGAAGAAGTCCTTGGTTCTCTGCTGCAGTCTTGGCCGATGGCCGAATCCTTCAACACCCGCACCTGTGGCATTCAGCCTTTCTCCAACAGATGCCGAACTGAAGGGCAGGGTGGGTGAGGGGCACACGGCAGCACTTGCTGAGGCAGGGGGTATAAAGAGAGAGGGAACAGATTTGGGAAGGAAGGAGCTGTTTTGATTGCCTTAGAATTGAGTGTATTTGGGGGATTTGTAAATGAGACTTTCTTGGAGGGGCGGGAAGACCCTAGTGACGGGTTTGGCATCATCAGGGCGCAGGTGGTTGAGAAGGTGAGTTTCTGGAGGGAGCTGACAAGAGGCTGATCTTAGGACTTTGCGGCACCAGGGCTTTTAGGGGATGAACCAAAGAGGAGGAAAGAAGGAATTTGAGAGGGGTGGGACGGACTGTTGGGAGGCCTTGGGGAGGGGAAGGTCTGGTGCAGGGGTGGGGGCTGAGTTTAGGGTGCAGCGTGGTGCTGCCCCCCTGCCTGTCTCAGCTATGGCCACTTTTTGTCTAAGGAGCTGTGGTTGCTAATGGCCCAGCTGACAGCAAAGCTTATCTTTAAAAATTGCATTTCAAGTGAACAGATAACTAACAACCCAGGCATACAGCAGCTTTCCCTCTTCCAGCAGCTCTGATTTTGCCCCTGTGGGGAGAAGTGGGACCTGAGGGTCCCCACTGTGCTCACCTTGCTGCGACGGTTTCTCCAGGCACTTGCTCGTGAGTTTTATGGACCAGGCTGTTGAGGAACACCTTAGTTTTGAAAGGTGCATGTGGCCAGGTCAGCTTGAACTTTGTCTAGACTTTTGGTGACTTGTTTGCTTTTCACTGTCCCCACATCTCTTCTGTCACATTTTGGCACTCAGGCAGGATTTGAGGTTTTCCTTGCTCATCACCTGAGGACACTGGAGACTGGAGAAGCTGATTGGTCATCCAGGGTCATGGGGAAGGTGGTGGGGCCCAGGCCACCCCGGACTCAGCTATCTTTGCTTCTAACCAGCCAGGCACCATCTCCTTACCTTTTTTTTTTTTTAAACCTGAATTTATTTATTTAGCAAATCCTTGGGACTTTTTCTTTTTCTTTACAATTTTTAAAAATCCTATTTATGTTTTCACCTCTCTGAGTTCATTGATTGGGAGGGGTAGAAGGACAGACTGGCCTTCTGTGGTTTATCCTTGTTTACTGTTCGTTATCTCAGTGCCAGGGGAACGGCACAGCTTCTGGGCAGATCTGGGCATGTGCCCTGGCTGCCCCCTAGGCAGACAGGGTGCCGCAGAAGCCACAGTGTACCCTACAGAGAGGGTGGCCTCGGGTGGGAAGAGAGACCGGCAACCATATTTTCCCACAGTCTAACTGGAGACCTGAGCAAAGCCTTTGGCCTGTCTGGCCCTGCCCTTGCCTATCTGCAAAGAAGAGGTGGGTAAAACACCCGACTTTGGGAGAGACCAACCTCCTAACAGATGTGAGACTGTGTTGCCATGTGGAGAAACATGGGCACGTATCAATCATTATTTTCAAATACTATTTGAAATCCCTGTTGGAATGATGATGTGACCTCGGCATCTTGTCTGCAGGATGAGGGTCTGACTCTTTGAGGTGCTGTGCTTCAGGGGGCTGTGGTGCCAGGGCCTAGGGACAGGCTGGGGTGGCAGGGTGAGGGGCAGGTGGGGGTAGTTTCCTGGGATGCCCTCAGCTCTCCCGACCCACTGCTGGGGTGCGAGAGAAACGAGTGGGCAGCTGTGGGCAGTCACAGACAGCCCCTTTGTCTGTCATCTGAATTACTGTGGCTGTGAAGGCTGAGAGGGTCAGTGAGAGTCCAGAGTGCTCTGACAATTGCTCCCCGGGCAATTGTGCTGCCTCAGCTGGCGTTGGCCCCTACTCCTGCTGGCTCACACATTGCTTGGAGGAGCTGCCCAGCTGCTGAGCTCTCACCTGGCAGCACCATGGGGCAGCTTCTGTCCCCTGCCCCAGAGGGGAAGGAATAACCCCTCATTCCCAGGTTTTTCCCTGGGGGAGTGGGGTGGGCAGGAGGGTGGACTGGGAAGACATGTTTGCCCTCATTCAAATGCCATGTGCTGGGTGCTCCATCATTCCAATGCTCCCTGAATCTCACCTGGTTCCTTCAGGCCCACCTTGCCTTCCTGCCAAAGGCCCATCTAGGTGGACAGCAGGATCCTCGGGGAGGTGGCAGAACAGCAGTGTGCAGGGGGAGGTGGTGTGTCTCTGCTCCCCTAGGGTCATGGGTGAGCAGACTGTCCTAGAGGGAGCTCTGAGTACACTGCCAACGAGGCTCAGTAATGTGTTTGTCACTTCTAAGAGCTGCCTTTTCCAACCTTTATTACGACCTCACAGAGTCAGCTGTCTGGACTTGGGTGTGATTTGTCATGTTGCTGAGGTGAGGCCGAGGTGTGTGGGTTCCCCCAGCATCTTGGTGTAACTCATCATCGTTGATAGGTACATTTTATATTTATCTGTAGCTGTGTGTGCAGACATGCATTGTACTCTGTATGTGTATATAAAATACATAATATGCAATAGATAGCATGTAATAGGTGGGTCATTATGAAAGTTTTGAGATACTCAGAAATCAAGAAACATAAAATCCACACAGAAACAAATGAAGTCCTCTCGGCCACCCTGGTAAGCCCAGGAAGCTGAAATTTGTACGGGTGAATCAGAAAGGACTCTGTAGACTGTGTTTCTTGGAGTCTGTCTCAAAACTTTCGTAGTGACCTACATATATATCATGCATGTATAACTTGGTTTCTGTGTTGCAAAGCATATCTGCCTGTGATTTGTGATGGCCCCTGTATGGAGAATCAGTTTCTCAGAGCTGTCTGCCTTCCTCTCTCCTGCTCTGCCAGCCAGTATTGTGACTTTCTGGTTCAAAGGGATAGGGGTAGAACAGAGGATGGAAATGCTGTGGGCCAGGTCTCAGGGTGTACCTGTGTGAGCAGCCAGCCAACATCTGGGTTTAAAATAAAAAAGGGAGAGCTGAGGCTACCTCAGGGCCATGTCTGGGGCCAGAGACTTCAGCCAGGCTCACACAGGCAGGGACGTGGGAACTGAGGTTGGCCACCACTCAACTTCCTAAAAAGGGGTATCTTTTCATTCAGTAAATCCTGGGAGCACCTGTATTTGGTGCTGGAGGTGCTGGAGTGAAATGTGTTTCTTGTCCTCTGGGACTCCCAGCCCTGTGGAGATGAGAGAAAAACACGTGGGTACTGGAGCCATACAAAGGCGTGCAGTGGGAGCCGGGGTCTGGGGTGGAGTGTGGGGCCCCAGGGACAGGAGGAGGCAGCAGGGGACTGTGGGAGGCCACGGGCGCTCCGAGTTTATACCGCAGCCTAAGTGCCTGGGGACCTGTTGAAGAATCTCAAACAAAAGAGCAACGTGAGCATATTTGCACTTCCGAGAGCACTCTGTGCCTCCATCCTTCTGTCACGGCACGTGTGCTGACCCCCAGTGAGTATTGAAGATGAGCTTCATGTCCTTTAGATGAATATGCTTCATCAAGTGCTTTTTTCTCTTGATGACAGCCTTGTGCCATCAGAGGCCTCCTCACACGCCTCTTGTTCCCACTAAAGCAGGGATGTCACAAAGGTGCTGTGGCCTCTGTGCTGCCTGGCCAGGCCCACAGGCCAGGGGCACCCTGTGGCCTGCAGCTGCAGAGGTTCTGGGGAGTTTGGAGTTCTTGCTCCTAGAACACGTTTCCGTTAGTGTGGAGTAGTCCGTGCATGGAGTTTTTAGTACTCAACCAGTGTACTAATTAAATTCCCGATGGTAGTGGCCCTTCACACTGGAGCTGTGTCCATGGCATAGTAGTTCTCGGTGCTTCTGATATGGACTGTCACATGTTGTGGCCCAGCGGGCACACGCCAGCACAGGTGTGCATGTCACCGTCCAGCAGTCTTGGGAGTGGGGCTTACCTCGCTCCCTGGACATGCTGGCGTCATGATCCCTGCTTGAATTTCTCAGCCCATGAACGGGTTACAATCCGAGTGTGAAAAACATTGCTCTGTGGGATAGCGTCCTGGGTACAGGAAGGTGGCATGCCTCCATCCCTGTGTGGGTGGGCGCAGAGGGGACAGGCTGCGACTGTGCACCCCAGGGGCTCAGGGTGGTGGACGCTACCACCAGCAAGCTCCGTGTGAACATGCCGCTTTAAAATTGGGATGTGCTTTGCCTGTGTTTATTTGAGCTGGCCGTGCTGATGTCCTTAATGGTCCCTGTGGTGTTTCTGCTCAGCGTGATTTAAGGATGCCCAGCACCTGCTCTGGGCTGGTGACTCTCCACACACCTTACATGGTTTAATGAAAATGTTACGCTCTTTCCATTTCCTGGGCTACCAGGGTGGCTGAGAGGAGTTGCTTGGAACCACTGCTGTGCTGTGCTCTGCAGTGCTGGACTGGTGCGGCCATCGGGTGCGGACAGTGCCTCCTTCACGTTTCTTGATCCGTCCTTCTCCCCAGAAGAGTCTCCCAAGGTTTTCAGATGAGGCTAGGGGCTCCTGGAAGTTGGCCTCCTTGAGAAATGGCTTCAGTGGAGGAGGAGCTGTGGGCCTGGACCTCCCTGGTGGGAGGCTGCAGGAAAGGCGCCTTGCCAGTGCTGCTGTCACGCTGGGTGTCACAAGCACCATCCACAGAGACTAGGATTGTGGAGCCAAATGTGCAAGAAGCAGCTGGCACCTGGGGTGATGTGCCACTGCGCCGTGGCGTCAGAGGTGCTGTGCCCTGCACCTGCTGCCACGGCCCCAGCCCCAGGCTGTAGGTTGTCTGTACCCAGTCCTGTGAGCTGTGGAGTTGCCCTGTGTAAACACTGCTGGGACTTACTGGTGCTTCTACCTTGGGGAGGCTGAGCATATCAGAACGCAGAGTGAAGTAACTGCTAAATCAAGGAATAGATGTCTTTTAACTAATGTGTGGATTTTATTTATTTTGGATATTTTTTTTTTTAATTTTGTTTTTGAGACACAGCCTCACTCTGTTGTCCTGGGTAGAGTACCTGGCATCACAGCTCACAGCAACCTCAAACTCTTGGGTTCGAGTGATCCTCTTGCCTCAGTCTCCTGAGCAGCTGGGACTACAGGCGCCCATTGTAATGCCCAGCTAGTTTTTCTATTTTTAGTAGAGACAGGGTTTCAGTCTTGTTCAGACTGGTCTCGAACTCCTGAGATCAAACAATCCACCCACCTCAGCCTCCAGAGAGCTGGGGTTACCGGGATGAACCACTGAGCCCAGCCACATGTTTTTATTTATGAGGCAAAAGTCATTATAGGATTCTTTACAGTTGACAGAATTTCTATATCATGTTTTAAAGCATCATTAGGTTTACCCCCATTTTTTTTTTTTTTTTTTTTTTATGCTGCGTTCTTGGCACAGCTTCGTAACATGTAGATGTATCTGTATATGAGATTAATACTGACTTGGGACAGTGAGTTAAAGTGAATGATATCTAACAGGAATTTTAATTACGGAGTTCCCTGATTTTGTTTCAGTGTCTTGTTTTCAGTAAGCACTGCCATGTGTACCTGCTGGGGACAGCACCGGCTGGGTAGTTCTCTGCCTTGGGAAGTTCTAGTGAACGCGTTTATTATGCACTTGGCCTTTATAGGGTCGACGGGAGATTTTTTTTCTCTCTGCCACAGTTGCTTTGGAGATTGACATAAAAAATTGTATGGTATGGGTATTTTTTCCCTGTTTAAACATATTTTTATGTACCTTTTGGGAGGAAAGGAGGATTTGTTTGTTAGCCGTATCTTTTGCTAAACACTAAGCTAAATTCTTTTCTTTTCCTTTTTTTTTTTTTTTTTTGGCCAGCGCTGGGCTTGAACCCGCCACCTTCGGCATATGGGGCCAGCGCCCTGCCCCTTTGAGCCACAGTCGCCACCCTTTTTAATTTTTTTTTTTTTTCACTAAGCTAAATTCTAAGGAGAAATGGCAAAGAAAAATGTCTTCCATTGGGACTGTCAGATGATGCCAAAGAGACAAGAAAAACTCAAGAAAAACATAGCGAGTGCGTGAGCAGCATGTGACAAGGAACCATGTGTTGATTAGCAGCGAGTGCCAGAGCTGGTGTCCAGGTCCTGGGACATAATTGTAGATCTGGGGTTTTGAGAGCCCAGGGGCTCCGCGGGGACAATGGAACTGTTGACGTGAGGCAGACCCTGCAGTGTCCCCTCCCTCCCCTGAAGTAGTGGGACAGAAGCTGAGTAGGACATTTTCCCCCAAATAAGGAGGGTGTTGTCTATCCGGTGACCGCATGTCACGGTTCATGGTCCACATCCTGGTTGGGGCTGATGTGTTAGAGCAAACGATGAATGAATGAAGTTTCGTTGGCGTGTGGTCCTACCTGTGTGCACGTGCGTGTGTGCATGTGCGTGCCTCTGTGTGTGTGTGGCTTGTGGCAGCTGCTTGTGTACAGTCCCAGCAGAGCAGGATTGCAGGGACCGAGATGTGTGGCCTTGCGCAGAGCAGTGGCCATCGGGGCCCTTTGCAGGAAGTTTGCTGGCTGTGCTCCAGAGGCTTCTTCGTGGAAACACAGAATAAACACATGTGTGTGGTAAACACCAACAACTGAGTGTCTGGCCGGGGTCTCACAGACTAATAGATTTCAGTGGAACTGGCTCATCTCTGCATTTCTTCCCAATTATTTTTATAATTTTTAATGGCACTTTTAACAGCTCATGTGCCTTTGGCATCCCCTTCCACAGCTGTTTAATTTGCTATTTTTTGTGTGTATATCTTTGAAGCAAATGCAGAGACTCTTTGTTTTGACTTCGCTTTCACATCACAGTGGTTGTAGATCTCTGGCTGCCTGTGTTTGGGGAACCTAAAACGCAGCAGGGTCTCCACACTAACTCATGGCTTTTCTAAGTCTGCGTGTGGCGTTACGCACATGCGTAAATATCTATATGTGTATTTTTGCTTTCGTGGAGGGAAAATGTCCGTCACCGGGTGTGGAGTGTCCCTCGAGCGGCGTGCGGTTACAGGACTGTGGGAAGCACCTGGCTATCCTTGCTGCTTGACTAATCGAATAATTGATTTCTCCTCTTTTATGTTTTTAGAATCGGATTATTTTTTTCAGGTAAGCTTGTGACATAATTCAATGATTTATAGTTGAAAACTTGGCTCATATTTTTAATTTAAAGATTAATAATGTATGCTTTGAAGGAGGTATAAAGTGTATTTAATAAAGGACTGAAATAGCACCTATTTTATGTTTAAGCTAAATGGATATTTCTTAAAATGGAAAATCAGTAACTTGCTTTTGAATACCACACTGGCATTTTATGTGGTTTAAAACTATTTTGGGGTTTGGTGTAGAAGTGAACGCCACTTTCACATTATCCTGTGTACTTGTAGTTGAAGTATGGGATCTGCATTTACCCACTGCGTTTTCATTCA
This sequence comes from Loris lydekkerianus, assembly GCA_963574355.1. Taxonomy (NCBI): domain Eukaryota; kingdom Metazoa; phylum Chordata; class Mammalia; order Primates; family Lorisidae; genus Loris; species Loris lydekkerianus. The sequence goes on from CAUYPK010006766.1 coordinate 59,540, forward strand.
GAGTGTGGACTTTGAGGCTACTTGAGTTTTTTAAAAAATAATAAATAAGCAAATTTTCACAGTTTTCCAAAATTCTCTCATTTGTTTGAAAAAGATGTGGATGATTTCATTCTTCTTTGATAATGTCTCTATTTATAAATATTTATAAATATTTCACACATTTTCTACTGCTAGTTTGATCTTCAGCCATGCAGAGTTTGCTTTCACCTTATGTTTGCCTGAGGATTGTACGTGAATTTTGAGTGTTCCCTGCTGACCCCCTGCTCCTCAGGCAGAGCTCATCCCATCAGGGGCCTGAGCCGGGAGGGGGGCTGCTGGGTGCCGGTGGAAGCGGCCACTGCAGGAATGGCTGTAGTGCCCACCGATGGTGTGTGGAGAAAATTCTAAAGGCAAACACACTGGCGTCTAGAATCTTGCTACTCAGAAGTGTCAAGGAGCAGTGTAGAAGTGCCCTAGGCCTGCTGAAAGGGTTCGCTGCAGTCTAGCAGGATTCCCACAGAATTCACGTGCACCCTGAACTTGGGGAGCTCTGGTTTGGATCTTTGGTGTCCCAGAGTGGCTGTGCATTGGAACCCTGTGGGGCCCCAGCCTCCAGAGGTGCGATTCAGTTAAGTCTGGGGCGCGGTACAGCTGCCCAGGCAGGTGTGGGACCCCCTGCTCTTAAAGGGGCCATTCCTGGTTGTCTGAAGGGACTTTGGAGAAGGCGAGTCACCTGCTGGGCCTGTGTCTGGAAGTCTGCAGCTGGCAGGGTGACACAGTTCAGCTTCTGTCAGCTTCTGTGAGTCTCTTTACCCTGAGTGGGCATTTCCTTCCTCAAGCACTGGCCCACCATGGGCTGGGTGTCCTGCCCAGCCTCCACCCCCTTCCCGTTTCCATGGAAACAGACTGCAGGAGAAACTGGGCACCCACTATCTTTACCCTGTTTTTGGCACTCTGAAGTCTGTTTCCATGGGAACGGGAAGGGAAGGGGATGGCAGTGGAGCAGCTAGACTGCTTTTAGATTTTGGTGGCAGCCTCAGTCCTTGCTGAAAACCCACCCAGCTCTGCTCACGTTTGCCTTAAGGCGGGGGTGGGGGGGGGCGCCTGTGGCTCTGAAGGGGGGGAGGGGATACACTCAGCTGGGGGGGGGAGCAGGGGGAAGGGAGGAAGTCCTAAAATATGCTAGAAGATACCAGTAATTCCCTTTTCCTCCAGGAAGCCATTTTTAGGTGTTGGTATAAGTTATTTCAATGCCATCTTTAGCTATTATTTCTTGTATGGTTTTATTGAACGTAATAACATGTTTTTATTCAGAGTAAGTGAGGAAATGTGTCATTTCAATGGGCGTGATCTCTCTGATGGGGAAATCCCTGCGTTCCTCGGGGGTGCAGTCAGCTGCACTGGCTCTTGTCTCAGGGTGCCATGAGGACCCCATGGGGGAGAGGGCCAAGTGGGCAGGGCAAGGTGGCTGCCCCAGGTAGACAGCAGGTTTGGGTGGGTAGTAAGGGAAAAGAAACTCCCCTCTCATCTACTTAAGTAATTATTGTAAGGTGAAAATAGGAGATTCTAATATGATTCTAATATGAGTGAGCCCTAGATTGAACTTTTGCATGGAGTTTATTGGGACTGATTATGATGCTGTATTTTTTCGCCTCGCGCTGGGATTACAGGATGAACCACCGTGCCTGGCTGTCTCCCTGTGATCAGACCAAACATTCCACACAGAAGTCGCTCTGCTCAGTTGTTAGTGTTGGGGAACAACTTAATCTGATCCCCCTAGGTTCTATGATCAGATTAAGTTGTTCCCCCAACACTAACGACAGGGCCGAGCAACTTCTGCGTGGAATGTTTGGTCTGCCTCGAGCGCCGGCTTTGCAGTTGGGTGCCAGTCATTCTTGGACAGCTGGGCTGGAGATTATCTTACAGCCCCTGTATGAGACCCTATGGTTTCTCCAGTGTGGGTGTTGAACCTATGGTTTTCCTAGTACAGTGTGTGATTAATTGCATATCGTTTCTTCTCCTGGTTCCCTTAAATAAGAGGCAGTGGAGACTTTGAGTGGAAGTTTGATAAGGCCCAGAAAGGGAGGATCTGCGTTTATGTGTTCCATTGGCATCAAGAGCTGCCTCCTCTCTCCAGAGGTGAAGGGACTTAGCCTACATTTTGTCTTTGTGTGTGTTTTTTGCCAGAGGGAAAACTGCTATCCAGCCTTGAGGGCTGTGTGAGTGCATGTGGGTCGCCCAGTTTCAGCAGCGCTAAGTGACATGGAACCACAGCTTTCCTGCGCAAGGCAGTGCCTTGGGGCCCTAGTGCTGGTGCCGCTGAACCCAGCAGCCTCCTCCTGCCTCCCCCACCCATCCCAGACAGCACAGATTTTTTTTTTTCCTGGGAAATAGCAAAGCAAAACATTATTGGAGTATTTCTGTCTACCACCACCCATCTCAAACTGGATTGAGTTGTGAAAGAATATAAAATGGAAAGTTTTTCTTCATCCTAAAGGAATATATTTCTCTGAAAATGAATGTGAGCAAATAAGATAAAACTACCCAAGGGAAGTTGAGATGCTTCCTGTGTGCTTTGATTTAAGAGACGACTGTGGATCTGGTCTGGGGTGAACGCAGAATAAGTAGGAAAGCTTCTCGAGTGCAGGCAGTGGAGACGACACAGTTCATTTATTTCTGTAGGGAACATTGGCTATTTTATTGTTGATCAATTTTTATTAGCTTTAAAATGTTGGCGGTTCTGCTTCGGCACCTGCTGCTATGCAGAGCGGCTGAGCACCCCAGTCCTCAGGGGGCAGCAACGTCCCCTCTGTGCAGAGTCGTTCCTGTGGCCGTGGGGCAGCCCCAGAAGTGGCAGTGAGGACTTAAAAAGTCAGACTTCACAAAGGGAGCAAACCAAGCAGGGAAGGGCAGGGAACAGCAGGCCTGACCTGCACGATTATTTTCTGCCAAGATATAAGACCTTGGTTAAATTTACCTGTTCCTTTCCATTGCTGCTTTTAAAATCTGAGTTTTCAGTATGAAAACATGAAAAAAACCCGCAATTGATATCAAGACCCTATATTTTCCCTTTTAAAGGCACTTTTTTCTCTTCTACTATTCAACCACATTTCCTACCAAAAAACTCACCCACACATTTTCTCTAATTTTGTATCCTTTCCCCTGTTTCTTCTCCTGTTGTTAATTTTAGCTGACATGGAATGATTTTGAGCTTTGATTTTTATCTCTTGAGAACTTCTTTAAAAAAAAAAAACCAAAACGAATCAGCTGAGGAACTGTACGTTAAATACCATCTTGTGGTATTATTAGGTCAGGTAAGAACAGGAAGGGGCTTGGGTCGGGCATTTTTCTCAAAGACGTGACTTTGTCAGTCATCTGCTGAGGCATTTGTGGTGACAGTGGCTGTAATTTCTTCCTTGGCTCCAGTGTGTGGTGTGTGCTTGCCCCTCACATGCGCTGCATGCCATGGGGCACGCGCCACCTCTGCTTCTGTCCTACAGCCAAGGAAGCTGGGCTAAGTAACCGCCCAAGTCACATGCAGCCTAGAATGGGGCCAGCCTTTGTCCCCAGGTATACCTGAGTGCACTGCCCGTGCACTGGCCCCAGCCCAGCCTACATCTCTGTGTGTGGTGCCCTGGGACCTGGACAGTGGACAGGATGTAGTGCAGCATTCCTGGGTCTGCTGCCCTCCGGTCTGCATGGACAGTGCCGAGGATGGCCAGGAGGGTGGTCCGGAAGCACCTCCCAAGACAGAGGAGACACTAGGTACAGGCCTCTCGGGACCCACGGTGGTGCCTGGCCAGAGTGGCAACCCGGCAAATCATGCTGAAATGCCAGATGAGGATAGGCAGCTCCCAGAGCACCCACAGGCCTGAGCTCAGGGATGACTGGGTGCTGCACAGGGGCATGTGGATGCCTGCCATGGGCAATGGCAAGGAGGGCCTGGTGAGGGTGGGACAGCGTGTCATTCTTATTCTCTTATCCTCCCCCCAGAGAATGAGCTGCCCCCACTCCCTGCGCACATTTGCAGTCCTTGTGTGACCCTTTCTTGTCTCTGTCATGCTCATTGTAAGCTGATTTTATCTGAAGAAGCTGGGGTGGGGAGAACCATGGGTGTGGAGCATCTCGGAGCCCAGCCCCTGGCCTGGCCAGCCTGTGCCCTATTGTGCCACTGTTTGTAGGTGGCTGTAGCAGTCACCCTCTGCTCTGTGCTGTGCTCAGACCAGGTCGGGTGACCTTTGAGTGCACGTCCACCCTGGGGCCAGCACCTCTGTGCAGAGCTGGTCTTCCCCTTCCTTTCATGTTTGCTGGTGGTGTGTGTATGTTCCAGCATGGGCTCTGGATGTGGGAATCGTTGCAGTGGTTCCTGATTCCCGTGAGCAGGCTGTCCGTTCTCCAAGCCATCTACTTCCTGTGCCCAGTGAGCATGGTCAAGGGATTTGGAGTATGGCCTGGATCTGATTCCCTCACCACATCACCTTTGGCCATCCCCTCTCCTGCCCCATGGAATGAAGGGGTTGGGCAGATGGCTCCCTTTGGCTTGCTCCATTCCCAGATCGTAGGAATCGATAATTATAAACTTACCCGTTCATTAAGGACAGTTATCTATTTATTGGAGGGGGGGAACTTTTTCTACCTCAGTTTGAGTAGAACCTCAGACCATAAGGCTTTGAGGCTTTAAGTGTCCTATTTACCACGGTGACATTTAAAGGATGTTCTGATACACTTGCTGCTTTTCCACTTGTGGTTTGTGGGAGGATGTGCCTTCAAGCCACAGGTTATGGGTTTTGCGCTCAGTTCCTCAGTCTTGGCCAAAGGCGGAGTCCTCCTGCTGCAGAGGTAATCAGCACCTACTGGGTGGCCCCGGGAGAGGACACAGTATTTTACACTCCAAGTCACAGAGAGGAGACGCAGTGTGAAGAATTCATAGCAGTGCAGCCCAGTGTCCCCCGGCTGAGGGTGGCCGCTCTCTGATGCTTTCTCAGAAGTCTCGTGTCCAGACACGCTGTGCTGGGCTATGCTGTGCCCTTCTCACGCAGGTTCATCCTTCCTTCTGCAGCCAAAGACTTGCTTCTGGGCAATGTACAGATTGGAAAGGACCTCAAGTTTCACCCTCAAAGGGACCAGAAGCTGGGTGGGCCCCGCTGGGGCTCTCTGCCCACAGCTGCCTGCAGGGCAGAGGCCGTGTTTTTCCTTGGGGCTCCTTTTATTACTGTTAGGAAATCTTGAGACCAACTGGGCCTTGCCAAGGTCTAAATGTTCTGTCCAGTGGGCATGGGAGATGTGACATCTCTCTCCCAGGTGACGGCAGATTCCAGCTCCAGTCAGAAGCAGCTCCTCAGATTTCTTTTCCCCACTTTTTCTCATATCTGTCTCCCTGAAAGTCCTCTTGTGACTGGCTTGCCTGACCCAGCCAGCGGGCTGCGACACGGTGAGCACACAATAGCACTCTCAAATGTGTGCGTTTCTGTTTTCAAGTTAGCAGCAAGACCTCACTTTGCCAATGTTGAGAGCCAGTTCTCCTTTCTTCCTGGAACTTTCCTGGGGAGTGCAGAGCAAGGGGCCTTCTCTAGGGCCTGGCCTCAGCTCCCAGCGCCGGAGTGCCCGGAGCTCTGGCTGCTCCGGCTGGTCGTCACCTAGGCAACCGCCACTTCACTGGGGAAATAGTCTCCACAGCAAGAGAAAATAAAAAATGTAGCTGCAGTGCTGATTCTTTACGCACTACCATTTTTTCTGAATGTTGCTTGATTTTGGAGGAAAGGTTGTTTTACTTGTCTGTTAGGCTGTGACCCTCATGTTTCCTGAATTGCTTGCGTCAGTTTTGTAGTGTCTTTTGTGGAAGCTGTGACATGCATGCAGTTAAGTTTTCATCCCCTAATGATTCTGAGAGGACCGTGTTTCATCTAAGTTTTTGTGAACAGGCAGTGAGGCAAAGCACAGTCTGCTACTTACTTGGTTAGGGTTTGTGAGTGTTCATGTTTTCCAAAATGTCCCTTCCTGTGGGGGTGTTTTTCCACTCAACTGCTCTATTCCTTAGTAACTGTTGCTCTGTTATGGGAGGGGCCTAATGACATTTTTCAAGTGCAATATTGAATTAATTTATTTGCTGGTTAGTCCTGCCCATCTCTCTGCGTGTGTGTGTGTGTGTGTGTGTGTGTGTGTGCACACAACCAAATGATGGCAGTGTGCTTGCTGCAGGGGGGAGGTGCTTCAGCGTGACCTTGTGTCCTGGTAAGTTTCCTCCTTCACTCTTTAATATTCCTCCGGTCTTTTTACCTGGACGTAGGTCATTGGAGTTTAGGGAGCTACCTGAGGCTCAGAAGTAGTGTGGGGAGAGCTGCGGCCTGGGGGAGAGGCCTGCTTGCACGTCCAGCTCCCTGCACACCAGCTGCTGGGGCTCAGTTGGTCGCCTCTATGGGGAGAGCCTCCCCCTGGAGCTTGAGGATATTAGTCAGTGACTTCTCAAGGCCTGCCCTGGATGGGACGTGCTGGGAAGTGTTGTCTCCACCCCTTGTGGACTGGAAAACCCCTCCCAGCGTGAAGTGCCACGCTGAGCAGAGCTGAGGAACAGCGGCTCCCCCAGGAAGTGTCACTTTGCCAGCTGTGGCCCCAGCGAGGGTTTGTTTTATAGGTGTTTGCTGAGCCTTTCTCTGAGCACTCAGGTCCTACGCTGGTGCAGTGCTTCGGGAGCTGAGCATAGCTGCCTCCTGCTGTTCCCTCATTATCCCCATTATTCAGGGAACATGTATCCCAGGTGCCAGGGGAAGGGAGGATCAGTTGGAGGCTGTCTTTGCCCTCGTGGTGCTTGTGGGAGAGCTGGGTCTGCTGTTCTCAGGACTCCTGAATGGGGCACAGCTGTGGATGGGGCCAGGGGCTGACCAGGTGCTGGGTGGCTGTGCAGCAGAGCTCAGGCTTTGGTTGGGGAGTGCCAAGGAAGCATCTCTGAGGAGGGTCTGTGAGCTGAGACTGGCAGGCTGAGTGCCACTCATGGGAAGGAGGTACAAGAGGAAGGATTTGAAGGACCTGCAGACAGGCTGTGTCTGTTCAGCTTCTCCACCATCTAGATTTCCTGCAGATGTCCAGGATGGCCGTGCTGATGGCTGGTTGGCTCCTCAACAGTGAGAGCAGGTGTCCTGTTGAGGATGAGGCCCACAGGCCTCTGACGGGCTGGCTGGTGCAGCTTTCTCTGGAACTTAGCACCCATCTCTGCCCAGCCTGTCACCGGCCACTTGCTCCTTGTGGGTGGTTGGCCTCTCCCACTGAGCAGAGCAAACTGCAGGTTCTCTGCCCCTCTTCATCATGTATTTTTGGAAGGGATGTCTATCTTACCTGTGTTGTTAGCAATTAGGAAGAAAACATTTTATGACACTTAATGTTTTCAGGTTAACTTGAACTTTGCATAAGAGAAGACTCAGAGTGTGTGTGAGAAATATGTGAGCTGTCCATTCAGGAGATAACAACTGAGTCTCTCCCACCTTTGTTGGAAACTGGTGTAGAACGTCCCAACAGCCCTGCCAGGCCCAGGCCTTAGACCCCGGAGGAGCAGTCACACACCTGTCCCCACCCCTCTGTTTTACTTCTTCAGGGAGTAAAGCCAGTAAAAGAAAACTTGGGAGTTGGCTGTTCCTTTCTTCTATTTCTGTCCCCATTGGTCTCAATATTTTCCACAGCCATTTGAAATGAGGGATATATAAGAACTGTTAAAATTTTTTTTACAAATAATAATTACATACATTTATAGGATACAATGTGTTGTTTTGCTATAAGTAAATATATGTGTATGGAGGAAAGATTTAATCAAGCTCATTAATGTTTCTGTCACCCCAATGACTTATCTTCTTTTGTGGTGGTGAGAATGTTTAAAATCTATTCTTGTAGCAATTTTGAGATATACAATATGTCATTCGCTGTGGCCACCACGCAGTGCGGCGGGTTGCTCAAACACGTTCTGTCCATCTAACTGGAACTTTGTGCCTTCTGGTCAACGCCTGCCCTTTCCCCGTCTCTCTTCCCACTTCTCCCCACCTCTGACGACCTCCTTTTACTCTCTGAGATTGGGCTCTTTCAGGCGTCACATACATGTCCATCTGTGCCTGGCTTGTTTCACTTAGCGTGATGACCTCCAGCTTTGTCCAGAAGAGAATTCTCTTTTTTTGAAGGCTATGCAGGATTCCATTGTGTGGACCCGTCTATGCACCCAGAGGTTGATTTCATGCCCTGGCTCTGACAATACTAATGCAGGCGCTTGGGAGTACAGAGTTTCAGTTCCTTCGTGTGTGTACTCAGAAGTAGGGTTGGCATATCATGGGGTCATTCCATTTTTAGCTTTTTAAGGAACTGACATGCTGTTTTCCATAATGGCTGTGTTTTTTCTCCATATCCTCTCCAGTTCTTTTTAGCTTTTGTCTTTTTGCAGTTTTTGGCCTGGACCGGGTTTGAACCTGCCACCTCTGGTATATGGGGCTGGCGCCCTACTCACTGAGCCACAGGGGCTGCCCATGTCCTTCTGCTAATACGCATTCTAGCAGGTATGAGGTGGTAGCTTGCTGTGGTTTTAATTTGCATTTCCCTGATTTTTAGAGATGTTGAGCATTTTTTCATATATAGGTCTGCCATTCATGTCTTCTTTTGAGAACTGGTTGTTCATATCCTTTGTCCATTGTGTTAGTTGGTTTTTTGCTATTGAGTTGTTTAAGTTCTTTATGTATTTTGGATGTTAGCTCCTTATCAGATATCTTTGCAAATACTTTCTCCAAATTGTCTCTTTATTCTGTTGTCTCCTTATGATGACTTGATTTTTTAAGAAGTGAGGTCACGTAACTTTAGCGATACAACAAAATGAAACAAAAACATCACGGTAAAACAAGTACAGCATAAACATAAGCACAACTCAGTTTTCTTTCTGAGTTCAGAGAAAGAAAACAGATAAAGCCTAGCATATCTGTGCCTTAAGAGCATCATAGGAGAGGGCAGTGGAGAACATGGCCAATAGTGCATGGTTGTCATCTGGCAGGGTGACCTCTGTTTCCTAAAGCTGGTGACTGGGTGCACTGCGTAGAAGCTGGTGTAGGCCAGCTACACCAGAAGCTGGTGTAGGCCCGGAATGCTGGTGTAGACCCAGGGATGCTGGTGTAGGGCAGGGATGCTGGTGTAGACCCGGGGATGCTGGTGTAGGCCCGGGGATGCTGGTGTAGGCCCAGGGATGCTGGTGTAGGCCAGGGATGCTTGTGTAGGCCAGGGATGCTGGTGCTGCCTGTGTTGGTCACTTTTAGACAGATTGTTTAATACCAAAGAAGAGATGTTTTCTTAGGTTTTTAAGTATTTCAAAGCTACCATTTACATAAATAATTGAATTTTTTAATTACTATAAAAGTTTACCTATTTGTTAAACTTAAGTACTCCTACTGGCTGGACCTCGTTAACTTGAGATTGTCACTGTGGACACCTGGAGAAGGTGACACGATTGAATTTCTTGGCATAATTAAAGGACTTCATTAACATACAAGGGGCCCCTTCTAACTGGTCTGCATCAGTGAGGCTAAGTTTACTGCCTCAAATTATGTTCATAGCTACATGAGGTTTACAGGGTTCCTTTCTGTTCCATGCTCTGTTCTCTTGAGTTCTTTCTCATTTCTCTAGTTTAATAGTGAACAAGAAGAATAAGGCTACATTTTCTAAAAGTTGGTTATAAATCAATTAGGATAAGGTAGTAATGGGGACAGGCTTCTTATCCCTGGTAGTGGAGATTGATGTTCAGGATTCTGTTTTGGAAGTCTGGTGCTTTGGTCCCAGGCCACAAGCTTCTGATCTTGTTAACGTTGCTTCATGTACAGTTTAGCAACAGTGAAGTATCTGAAAGGGGGTTTGCAAAAATCCTCTTGTTATTATCTAATTATGTAATATATGGAGTGGTTTATAGATTAAATTTGATTTTCTTCCCCATTTTCATAAAAAGAGGCCTCAGCCTCTCCCTTAAGAAACACATCTTAGGGCAGCACCTGTGGCTCAAGGAGTAGGGGGCCGGCCCCATATGCCAGACGTGGCGGGTTCAAACCAGGCCCCGGCCAAAAACTGCAAAAACAAACAAACAAAAAACCCCCCCATGCATCTTAAAATGCCCCCCTCCAGTCTGAGCCCAGTGGATACACCTCCCCCTCCAGTCTGAGCCCAGCGGACACACCTCTCAGACCCACTACCTGTTTCTTCTTCCTTTGTGGATGCAGGGTCTGGCCCTGTCACCCAGGCTGGAGCATAGCTGTAGGATCACAATGCACTGTCCCCTCCAGCTCCTGGCAGGCCCTGCCTCTGCCACCTGAGGATGGGCTTGGGAGCCGGGTCTCCCCACAGATGTCTCTGCCCTGAGGAGTGAGGGGCTGCTCATCTCGTGCCGGAGTGGCCGCAGCACTGATGACCCTTCCTTTCTGGCCTCTGCAGGCCTTCTGGTTTCAATGGCCTTGCTGGTCATCAGGAAAGTGACCTCTCTCTTTTCGATTTCAGAGGCAGCGGCAGGGAGCCCAGCCTACCTTGGAGCATGCAGGCAGCTCAGCCTCTGGCACCTGGGCCCTGAGGCGGGTCGGCGACAGCCCCCCCAGGGCCGCGCCATGGCAGTGCCCTGGCTGGACGGCTGAGGCCTGAGCGGGAGCGGGCAGGTCCGCAGACGCGCCCAGAGGCCGCCCGGCGCGCGATGGACTCGGACAGGCTAAGATGGAAGTGACCTGAGCCGCCCGTGGTTCCCTCGACAGCACAGCTGGAGTTGCGCACAGGCTCGCAGGGAGCAGTATGCAGGGAGCTGGCTCCCAGGCCACACACACGTTCACAGGTGAGGGCGTGGCTGGCGGCACTTGGTCGCATTTGCACTCGTGAGTTGAGGCTGTCCAGAGTGGAGGGCTAAGGCGCTGGGTCTGACAGAGTGATGAGCATCCTCCTTCTCTCCCTGGATAGAGGTCTGAAAACAGCGCTTGACAGTTCTGATTCTGTTTTTGTTGAATGGCAGGATATGCACAACATCCTGAAGAATTTGTAGAGTTTCTCCAAGTCCTTGTTCTCTAAGGAAATGTGTCACTTGCAGAGTGAGTGCAGGGGACGTGTCTTGGGCATGTTTTGCCGAACAGGGCAGTTCTAAGTGCTAAGGGGACGCGCGCCCTTCCCTTCCTCAGACTTATTCATGGGCAAGGGTATGGCGGCAACTGGTGTGATCTCAGGGACCTCACAGGGAAGCCAGGCAGCCCAGGTCACGTCCACTCGCCTCAGCTGCCAGTCTGCATGGGGTAGAGGGATTTTTTCCATTTTTGTTTTTTATTTATGAGGAACGAAGGTAGAAATAGTCACAAGAAGTGACAGTGTCCTCTCACCCGTGAGTCTTGAACGTGTGTAGCTTTTCGGTTTTTCTGGAGGGAACAGGTTGGGCTGTTGGGCTGCCTGGAGAGAGGGGCTGGGCCTCAGGCTGGAGGATCCCCGGGCTTGAGTTGCAGTCGGACCTTTCCTCAGACTAGTTCTGAGCCTGACAAGTCCTTAGCCCCCTCCTTTGTCTCCCCTGGGTCATCTGTGAATAAAGAGGGCCATGTGTGGTGTGGCTACAGCCTCCGTCCACGAGTCCTCACACTGTTTCCTGATGCTGAGTATTGCCATGTGCAGCCGGGTTGCCAGGGCCTGGGCCTGACCGCCATGTCCTCACTACACCTGTGGGTGACCACCAGAGACCTCTTACAGCCACATCTGTGACAGCGCCTCCCTCCCAAGGTTACCATGGGGAAGGTCACGGTCGGCTGAAAATGAGCTCAGCAGCTCTTTAGACATAGATTCAGAAGAGCATGTACCACTTGAGCTCTATAGAACCTCCTTCGGGCTTCTGCTCCCTCTGGCTAAAACCTTGCCTTCTTCTCATTCCTTGCCGCGTACACTTGGGCTGTTTGGGTCCTGGGACCTGCTCCTCTGTGGAGTGCCCCCTGCACTCCCAGGCCACAGAAGCAGCTGCGTAGTGGCCTGGTGTGTACTTAGTCTCCTCCCCCAGGAGGGGAGGAGAGGCAGCAAGGAGCTGCATGGGAAGAAACTCTTAAAAGGAACTCTGAGAGAAAGAAAGAACAGGAAAAGAAAAGGAAGAGAGCACAGAACAAAAAGAACCTGAGGAAGGCAGCACAGGGGTCAGAATTCAGCCCAGTCCAGCCCCCATAGGCCTCTCCCTGGCTGTGTCATCTCCTGTCTGGGGGGTGACAGGCCCCATCCCTCCCGCCGCCTGACTCTGAGGCTCCCACACTCCTTCTCTTGGGCCTGACTGGAGGCTAGTGTCCCGGTGCCGTCTCCCTGCCCTCCTGCCCCAGCACAGCCAGCCTGGCTCATCACTGTCACCAGCCTGGGCTGCTTGCAGCTTCTCTGCCCCAAGACTAAGGAATCCCAGGCCTACCCAAGGCTCTGTTTGGAATATTTAGAAACCCTACATGCTTTCTGCCCAGAGAATTCTTGGAAGATAGGACAATTGGAGTGTGTATTACTATAGTTGTCATAGGCTGGGCCCAGGGCCTGTGTCACCTCCCTGCCCAGCTTGGTCATGGCCACCCTCTTGTATCTTCTCCAGCTCACAAATTTTAAAATTTTATTTTTAATTGAATTGTTTATATTTGTAGGTACAATGTTTTTTTTTTTTTTTTGTTGTTGTTGTTTGTTTGTTTTTAGCAGTTATGGCCGGGGCCGGACTCAAACCCTCCACCCCCGGTGTATGGGGCCAGTGCCCTACTCCTTGAGCCACAGGTGCCACCTAGGTACAATGTTTTGATGCTTTGATACATGTATATATTGTAGAGTAATCAAAGCAGCCCTAATTAGCATATTCATCATCTCAACATTTAAAACACTGAAAAGTCATTTTTGAGCTGATATTTAGTTTTCCTAAGAATTTGTTTCCTGACAATTTTGTTTCTTTAGGCTGGTGGTAGCCTCTAATCACAGCACTTTGGGAGGCCAAGGAGGGAGGATCACTTGAGCCTATTTGAGACTAGCCTGAGCAGCATAATGAGACCTTGTCTGCACAAAAAAAGAAAAAAACAAACAAACAAACAAAAAAACTAGCTGGGCATAATGGTGGGTGCCTGTAGTCCCAGCTACTTGGGAGGCTGAAGCAGGAAGGATCGCTTGAGCCCAGGAGTTTGAGTAGTTACAGCAAGCTATGATCACACCACAGTACTCCAGCTTGGGTGACAGAGTGAGACTCTGTCTCAAAAGACAAACCAAAGCTGGCCTCCACCCAGTTGTGTCAGGCCCCTAATAATACCCCTGCCAGCAGCAGCAGTGCAACAGCAATGGTGATGTTCTAGAACTCCAGGAGTGCTGGCACTTTTGTCTGCTCCGTCAGCCCTTGTGATGACTCAGAGGCTCCTCCTGCTGTGCTGGTGTTTGCCATGGAGCATGTTTGCTGTGGCCAGGGCTGGCAGGTGCCTTTCCAAAGCTAGTGGTGTGCACTCAGCTGCATGGTGGGCTCACGAGGGTTTCCCACTGCGTGGGTCTCACCACAGAGACTGGGACTTCATTGGCCTTGGCATCCCCTATACCTTCTGAACAATAGCTTTCATCCTAATGAGATCCCAGGTTGCTTGGTCCGTATCAGGGTCTGGAAGCTCTGAGAGCTGGCTCCATGCAAAATGCAGCGGGCAGGGAGAGGCCAGTGGGGCCGGGGGCACCAACTCTTCTGGAGAGCCTGGTGTGTGCTGGCTCTTCAGGACTGCACCTGTCATAGCTGGGTGTGCTTGCAGAACGGGCTTAGCTTCCCCAGCCCTCTCTAGGAAAATGACTGGTGGTAAAACACAGGACTTGTGGAATTCTCAGCCTTCTCTTCTATAGGGTTCCCTATAGAACTGGCTCATTGGTTTTAGTCTTTGCTCTTTGTTTGCCCACATGGTTTGAGAAAGTGACCTGGGATGCAGGATGGAAGGGCAGATGCTATCTCCCTGCCCAAGCCATTCCTGAAATTGTCTTTCTAAAATGAGGCGTGCAGGTATCCACCCCTCTTAGTTGGTTTGCTGTTGTGATGTTTTATTATTTTAGTCTTGGCTTACTCTGGGGTAACAGGAGATGCTCATGTCTTAGTTCCCAGAATTGAGGGTACAGTGATTTTGCTGATTCTCTGGGCTCATGGGGAGGAGTCTTGCCTTAGACAGCCTAAATGGTGGAGGGGGTTGAGGCATTTTTCCTTGTTTGGGGAAGGAGTCTGTGTGCAGTTAACCAAACCTCTGCTAAAGGAAACTTATCACTTTGTGCTCCCTTTCCCTGTGGGGCGGGTCTCAGGATTCCTGTTTAGGAAGGAGAGCTACTGTGTGGCTCCAGGGAGGGGCTGGGAGCCTGCTGTGGAGCCAGGTCTGGAGCCTGTGAATAGACTAGGAGGGTTGTGGAAGCTCAGAGGGCCTTGTCTGTCACGCAGGCCACACTGGCCCTCTATGTGGTCACAAGGCCACTCCGCTGGGTGAATGTGGGCACCACCCACATTCCTAATTTAACTTCCTAATTGTGATTTTTCTTAGGCTAATTCTTGCACAGAGGAATTGTTAACATTGTTTTTAATTTTCTCAGTACATATAATTTAGAAATGATCTTAGTCATTTAGATACTATTTTATAACACAAATTAATTTTTTTCCTTTTACAAGTAACATCTGTTCTTCGTAAGAACATTTGGAAAGCACAGAAAAGTCAAGAGAAGAAAAATAATTACTCATAACCTATTCTTATCATAGGAATGTTTCTGCTGGTTGTATTTTGACTTAAATCCTTTCAGTCTTTTTTCTTGGGCAAATTTCTTTGTACAGAACTATGTGTGTAATACATATTCGATATTATAATGTGATCATTCCCTTTCAATGTTTCATTATGAGCATTTTTCTCATAAATATGATTTTATTGTTGAATATACTTTCATGTGTATACCCTTGAATTTTAAAATTGTTGGATAGCAGTGTTTGTTAAAATTTCAAAATATTAGGGGGATAGCAATGTTTTTGTTAATGGATACTTTTTATAATGCTTCAGTAGGGACTTTTCCGAGTGTCCATCACCCAAATAGTGTTCATTCTACCCAATAGGGAAGTCTTTATCTTTACCCCTCCCTACACCGCGCGGTTTTACTCTTGTCAGTAATGTTTGGAATTAGGGGTATCCAACTCTTTGGATTCTCTGAACCCCCTTGGAAGAATAAGAGCTGTCTTGGGCTTCACATTAAATACACAAACACTAACGAAGGCTGATTAGAAAAAGAAAAGTTTGGTGCATACTTTTCAAGATATCACCGCCACAGATAAGCAAAGCCGTCTTCATATAATCTGCGTGTGGCCCACGGCGGCAGGTTGGCTGCCCTGGGTGATCCATACCTTTGTGCCTAAGAGTGCTTAGCTATATTTGATTATTTCCTTAGGATAACGCCCAAGAAAGAATTATTGAGTCCAAAGATGTAAACTTTGTCAAAGCTTATGGTTGGATTTTCAAAGAGATTGGTTAATCCTGCTTTTTGAGGCTATACTGCAACTCAGTTAATCAGACTCTTTCAGTTGCCAGTCACCTGCTCATGGCTGCCATGTTCAGAACTGGTGGTTGGGCCTCTCCGCATGTCTGCGACCGGGTGGCGGTGCTAGTCCATGGGGCCCTGGGCTCCTTGTCACAGCCTCCTCCTTGTCCATGGGGCCCTGGGCTCCTTGTCACAGCCTCCTCCTCATCCAGGGGGCTCTGGGCTCCTTGCTGCACAGCCTCCTCCTCGTCCCTGGGGCTCTGGGCTCCTTGTCACAGCCTCCTCGTCCGTGGGGCTCTGGGCTCCTTGTCACAGGTCCTCCTCGTCGGTGGGGCTCTGGGCTCCTTGTCACAGCCTCCTCCTCGTCCGTGGGGCTCTGGGCGCCTTGTCACAGCCTCTTCCTCATCTGTGGGGCTCTGGGCGCCTTGTTACAGCTTCCTCCTCGTCTGTGGGGCTCTGGGCTCCTTGCTGCACAGCCTCCTCCTCATCCGTGGGGTTCTGGGCTCCTTGTCACAGCCTCCTCCTTGTCTGTGGGGTTCTGGACTCCTTGTCACAGCTTCCTCCTCATCCGTGGGGCCCGGGGCTCCTTGTCACAGCCTCCTCCTCGTCTGTGGGGTTCTGGGCGCCTTGTCACAGGTCCTCCTAGTCCGTGGGGCTCTGGGCGCCTTGCTGCACAGCCTCCACCTCGTCTATGGGGTTCTGGGTGCCTTGTCACAGGTCCTCCACGTCCGTGGGGCTCTGGGCTCCTTGCTGCACAGCCTCCTCCTTGTCCGCGGGGTTCTGGGCTCCTTGCTGAACAGCCTCCTCCTCGTCCGTGGGACTCTGGGCGCCTTGTCACAGGTCCTCCTCGTCCGTGGGACTCTGGGCTCCTTGCTGCACAGCCTCCTCCACGTCCGTGGGGCTCTGGGCTCCTTGCTGCACAGCCTCCTCCTTGTCCGTGGGGTTCTGGGCTCCTTGTCAGAGCCTCCTCTTCGTCCAGGGGGCTCTGGGTGCTTGTCACAGGTCCTACTCGTCTGTGGGGCTCTGGGCTCCTTGTCACAGGTCCTCCTAGTCCGTTGGGCTCTGGGCTCCTTGCTGCACAGCCTCCTCCTCGTCTGTGGGGTTCTGGGCGCCTTGTCACAGGTCCTCCACGTCCGTGGGGCTCTGGGCTCCTTGCTGAACAGCCTCCTCCTCGTCCGTGGGACTCTGGGCGCCTTGTCACAGGTCCTCCACGTCCGTGGGGCTCTGGGCTCCTTGCTGCACAGCCTCCTCCTTGTCCGTGGGGTTCTGGGCTCCTTGTCAGAGCCTCCTCTTCGTCCATGGGGCTCTGGGTGCTTGTCACAGGTCCTACTCGTCTGTGGGGCTCTGGGCTCCTTGTCACAGGTCCTCCTCATCCATGGGGCTCTGGGCTCCTTGTCACAGCCTCCTCCTCATCCGTGGGGCTCTGGGCACTTTATCACAGGTCATCCTCGTCCGTGGGGCTCTGGGCACCTTGTCACAGGTCCACCTTGTCCGTGGGGCTCTGGGCTCCTTGCTGCACAGCCTCCTCCTCGTCTGTGGAGCTCTGGGCACCTTGTCACAGCCTCCTCCCTGTCCGTGGGGCTCTGGGTGCCTTGCTGCACAGCGTCCTCCTGGTCTGTGGGGCTCTGGGCGCCTTGCTGCACAGCCTCCTTGTCCGTGGGGCTCTGTGTGTCTTGTCCTGCCTACAGCAGTGGTTGTCCGTGAGGCTCTGGGTGCCTTGTTGCAGAGGCTCCTGAGCACCATTTGTGGTGTCAGCTGCCCTGATATTATCTTTGGATGAGTAGGAACTCTAGGCTCTGGAGCTGACTGTCTTTGTCTTTCCAGGGGTCCCTGCCCTGCCGTCAGTCACAGAGGGAGTGCTGCAGATGTGAAGATTCCTGAGGGTACAACTTCCTCTGTGTCTAAAGCCCCCAGAGTCTTCATGTAGAAGGAAATGGGATCTTCCCGCCCTGTACCCACGTGTCCCAATAGTGATAGAGATTTTACCCGAGGGTTTTGGACACTCCCTGACTTGGAGGGCTCTGCCTTTGCTGTCACTGTGCACACCCTGAGAAGTTGTAGGTTTGAGATTCTGCCTCCTCCCTGCCTGCCTCTCACCACTTGTAGGTACTGCAAAGGTTTTGCCCAGTTAATTTTCTTAGGCTCTTTAAATCATTTCAGTGTTAGAGAAAAGATTTAACCTCGGATAACGAGGTGAATGAAATAAATTCCTGCAGAATTTATAACTAGTCTTTCTTGTAAAAAGGATAATCAGATCTAATTGTTGAATAGAATATATTGAGAGTATTTCAGTTGTAAAGGAGCAGGGTGAGAACTGGGTTAATAAGGCTTCAGGTATCTGAAAGAGAGCTGTCTCCTGGATGTTGGTGACCAGATGTTCTTAGCCACTAATGCCCATACAGGAAGACTCAGTTAAGCTGAGCAGCTGGGCTCCTGCTGCCCCATGGGCCCTGAGTGGGGTATGTGGTCTCCCTGGGGGCTGCTGGAGCGCAGGCACTCAGGAACAGCCCACTGAGCAGACCTTCTGTGTGTTGGTCTTCATCTTTAAGGTCATGCCTGTGTGCCGCCCGTGGCAAGTTGCCTGGAAAGCACATGTTTTAGGAGACACTGAGAGCTATTTTTCTATGAAAGGCATAGGAGGGATCCATGGCGGAGTCCTGGGAGGAAAAGCTTATGCTGGTTTCTTACTATAGAACTACTCAGCCTTTAACTTGGGACTGAACTGTACGGGACCTAAGTGGGCAGTGGGCCATGTTCCCTGAAGGACAAGACCTTGAAGACTTTTTAGAAAGAACAGCACGTAGGGGCAGCTTCTGCAGCAGGTGTGCTGGTGAAGGTGCCTCCACACCTACAGCTTCTGCACCCTCCCTTCCCTCCCTGCCCTCCTACAGCTTCTGCACCCTCCCTGTCCCTGCCTTATTAACCCAGCTCTCACCAGGGCAGCTGTCCCCACCAGGGCTGCTTTTACTGTAAATATTGATGGAGCTCTTGCCAGGGATACACAAAGAGCTGTGGATGGAAAGAATGTAAGGAGATTTTTTTCCTGCTTCCTTTCTTTCTTTGTTGACTTATGTCTATAAATATACGTATATATTTTGAGACAGAGTCTTGCTCTGCCACTTAGGCTAGATGCAGCGGTGTCATAGCTCATAGCAACCTCAAACTCCTTGGGCTCAAATAATCCCCCTGCCTCAGCCTTCTTAGTAGTTGGAACTGCAGGCATGTGCCACCATGCCCTGCTGATTTTGTATATATATTTTTTTTTTGTAGAGATAGGTATCCCTATGTTACATAGATTAGCCTCAAAATCTTGGGCTCAAAGGATGCTCCCACCTCAGCCTCCCAAAGTGCTGGGATTACAAGTGTGAGCCACCATGCTCAGCCTTGCCAGTATTTTTTAGGTTGACTCAACTATTACTTGGATGCTACCTAACAGATGCAAACAATGTATCTCTTACGTGAAGCTGGTAAAAAAAAAACCTTAAAAAAACTGTGAAATACAACACATACAGAAAAAAAAAAAAATGATATCTTATAGTTAAAAAAATAAAGTGCAGCTTTAATTATAAGTTTCTTTTGCCCCAACCCTTCCACGGACCTTGGCCTATAGACAGGACAGATTCCTCAGCCTAGAGTTCCAGTCTCCCCAGCGCTGTCCTTTACTTTCTTGCTGTCACTAGAGTTCAGGACAAAGAGGCCAGCTGCCCATCCTCAAATAGCTCTGAGTATTGTAGCCTTGATGCTGTTGCTGGTGATTTTTCATCTCTTTGGGGGTCTGTCCGTCCACCACCCTCCTCTCCGATCAGGACCCATCTCAGGTGTGTGAACTTCGGGCACGGGAGAAGCCTCAACAGTCTTCCCAACCACAATTGTGTAGTTGTAGAAAGGCCTGATAAGGGCTTTTGTAAAATCTTGAATGTCCCTGCTTGAGGGATGATAGATTTGCATGTGTAGTGCTGTGCAGATGGCCTCGGGTCCACAGTTGTGAACCTGATCTTAGCGAGTGGCGTGCTTCTATGTTGTTACTGCAATGAGCCCCAATCTCAGCTCCGTGTTCTTCCCTGTTCTGCGTTGCTGGCGAGGTTTCCTGCTGTGCACATGAGATTTTCTCCTTTTGTAGAGGCATTGTAGTGGTTCTGTGTCTGAGGAGAACGAGAAATAATGTTAGTGTTGCCCGAACTCGTGTTTATTTTAAGGTCACTTGTGTGCACAGAACATAAACACACTTATAAACATCTTGTTTTTATAGCTATCCAATAGCTAAAACATTAAAAGAAATTAAACGTAAAATTATAAATGAGAAACATTGCAATTAATATTTAACCTGACAGGTGAGTTTGTTTTGCTTAAACCTTCCATTTCCCAGCTCTTTTTTGTGATGGGAGCTTACACAGGGACAGGTGACAGGGTGATGGCCCTGTGGCCAGGTGTGTGGTCCTGTTGGTGCAGCCTGAGTTGGTGGGCTTGACCGCCCGTGAGTGTTGGCGTTGGTCTGAGGTGAATCCTGTCCGTGAGCATCCAGGATAGACCTGCTCCTGTTCTCATTCAATGCCTTCTGTCCATTGTATTAAATACTTCTGAATATTGGGTGTTACTGTCACCCCTGACAGAGCCATTTAGCACATCTGGAGAAATTGGACCTGTGCAGAAAGCCGGCGACCACCTCAACACGTGGTGGTCCTCTGGGAAAGAGGCCTCTGGGACTTTCTTTCTGAAGTCCTGGACTCTTGTCTTGAGTGTGGGATGTTTCTGGATTCCCTGGTTTTGATTGTCTTGTGTTCCCTGCTTCAGGGGAGCTGGGCTGCAGGGGTTGAGGACTTGGGCTCCACCCCCATCACTCTGCTCTCGGGAATCTCTGGCACATACTTTTGGGCTCAGTTTCACGGCCCATCAGAAACCCTCAGGCAGGGTTTCTGTCTGTGCTGGAGTCCTCCTGCCTGATGGGCTTAGGACGGGTCCTTGTTCTAGCACCTGGGCAGTCATCACAGGTCAAGGGTCTCTGGGCTTGGTGCAGGGTTGAGTCATGGATCTGTTCGCTTATCTCATGCTGCCATGTTTAAAAGGGAACACCCAGAAATGAGATGTAAAAATATGCAAGTTTAACATCCGGTTTATGGTTTATGGTTTCATTTTAAAACTTTGACCAATAGCAGTGAATGGGAACGTGGACATGTTTTCCTCTTGGTTAACTCTGGTGTTGGTAGGATATTTGCAGAGTGATATGAGGAAGATGTCTCTTAGTTCCATATTTGTTATGGGCAATAATAGCAATAACAAAAGAACAGAAAATAACAAGAACATTGTAGCGTCAAAGCTGGACGTTGGTTCTGTGTTGGTAGACTCCCCATCGACACCAAGATTCCTGATACTCGAGTACCTTACATGTTATAAAATGGAATAGTATTAGCTTATAGCGTGGTATGTCCTTGTGTGCGTGGGAAACCTCTCTAGATTACTTAATTCCTAATACTGTGTAAATACTGTATAAATAGTATGGAATTTTACACTGGAGTGCTTTTAGATTGCATTATGTTTAATTATTGCATTGTTTTATTGTTTTTTAAAAATACTCTTCATCTGAGATGGGTTGAATCTGTGGAACCTGTGGATATATACAGGGCCATCTGCACGCTTTGCAGACTGTCTAAAGAAAATGCAGTGACGAGGTGGGGGTGCTATACCGTACCTCAGAAGCCTTAAAGAAGCCCAGGAGGTGGGGGTATGCTCACCTCATGGGGGAGACCAGCCTTGGCGGCTGTAGGGTCTGCCCAACCTCCTAAGAAGATCACACCGAGATCAGAGTCCGGTCACCTTGTCTATGTGAGACCCGTGCTGGGACCCCATAGGCCAAGCAGGCTGGTGCAGGGGCCCGGCCCTCAGCCCTGCAGCGGCTCGGAGCTGCTGCCTGTCAGGAGTGGGGAGACCAGATCCATCATCTACATTTATTTTTCTCCTCTGTGATAAAATTTCAGAAACTTCTGGGTATTTTCCTTGCCCTTTGGCTTGCAGTGTTCACGGAGCTGGCCTGAGGCATGAAGACTGACTATTTGCCAGGCCAGGTGCTATCATGGCACCTGTGGTCCCACTGGAGCCTCCAGACAGCCTCCAGACAGTGTGTGCTGGGCTGTGTGGGTGTGGCCGGGAGTAGGACAGGCCAGAGGGCCAGCTGGGGGACAGAGCCCGGGGACCTAGCCAGGACATGCAGCGTGTGGGGAGAGACGCAGGAGGCCGCAGCTCCAGACTGAGCTGCTGTGCTGAGTGTGTGTCTGAGTGTTGCTACAACTTGATGCAGATCACGCGTCCCCCTCTTGGTGCAGATTCAGTTCTGCGTCTAGAATGCTTGAGAGTAAAGCAAAAGCAAACCTGGCCACTGAAGGCTGCACAGCAGTGTGAGGGTGTCTGGGGCTGCAGAGCTGGTGAGAGTGGCAGTAAAGATGGTTCTGGAAGGGAAGAATATAAACCAAGACTGTTTCACTTAACAGAAGAGGTCAGGTGTGAGCATTGGTCTTGATGGAGCTGCTGGGGGCCCTGGGGGTGTGTGGGGGACATGCTGGGGTGATGCCTGGGTCATGCCGGGGGCTACTGGGGACATGCTGAGGATGTGCTGGGATGTGCTGGGGGATGCTCAGGGCACACGCAGAGGAAGTGCTGGGATGTGCTGGGGGCTGCTCAGGGGACACGGTGAGGACGTGCTGGATGTGCTGGGGTACGTGCTGGGGGCTGCTCAGGGCACACGCAGACGAAGTGCTGGGATGTGCTGGGGGCTGCTCAGGGCACACGGTGAGGACGTGCTGGGATGTGCTGGGGTACATGCTGGGGTACGTGCTGGGGGACGTGCTGGCCTGGCCATGTGGGGCCCAGCACACCCTCCCCAGAGCACCATCTGCAGCTGTCCACAGAGTGTGGCCTCAATGTTGCTCCCATCCTCACGTGGCTGCTCACATGGAAGACTCTGGGGTCAGAGAGGGCACTGTTCCTTTCCTCCTGGGGTTGGAGAGGGTCTGGGCTTGAGGGAGGAGGGGAGGAAGGGGTGTGGGCAGAGAAGCAGATTCATGAGTAACTGGGGCTCCAGAGGTAGAGGTCCCCAGTTTCATCCCATACCCACTGGGGACTACGTCTGGGACCTCTTAGCAGACAGGCAGTCAGGGCTAGGACCGGGACGGGAACTCACTGTGGGTGTCTAGATCAGACTCTGGAGCAGCAGCAGACGCCTCTGGAGATGAGCTCGTAGAACGCTGGGCGGCTGGGTTGCTCCTGGCACCACACCCCACCGGCTGCCCCCTTGGGGAGTGGTTAGGTTCTTTCAGCAGTAGCCCGGCTGTGCCTGGACTCATACTCTGGCCACTCCTCATCTCTGGTCCTCAGCTAAACAGAGGCCTTGTATGTGGCTGTGGCCACATGCGAGTGGGTGGTGGAGCTGCCCATTCTCAGGGCCACGCCACATTCACGTGGAACCAGGTCTGGAGGAGTGCAGCTGAGACATGGAGGAGTGCAGCTGGCCGTGGAGGAGTGCGGCCAGGCCGTGGAGGAGTGCAGCTGAGCCATGGAGGAGTGCAGCTGGCTGTGGAGGAGTGCGGCCGGGCCGTGGAGGAGTGTGGCCAGGGCCGTGGCTAGGTCACCACTTCCCACCATGTGCTCAGCCCTCTGTGACATGGCCTTATGTGGAGAGGGCTACTCTAGGGGTGGCTATATTTTCAGAGAAGGCTCTGTGGTAGATGTCCCTGGTGTACTTTGCAGTAGGACAGCTGGGGCCTGGAGCTCTGGCATACTCACGTTCCTTTCCATCCTCGCAGGAACGTGTGGTCAGGCCTCTGGGACGTCCCTGTGTGGCTGTGCCCAGTGCTCTGTCACCACCCGCCAGCCATTGTGCACATCCTGTTCATGACCATTTTCCGAGAGCCACCTAAAACCTTGATATGTAGATCCCGGTGCTCTAAGGGGGATGGTCTCTTCTGTTGCTTGGTGTGTTCTGCTCCAGAGAGCTGTGTACCTGGCCACTGGCGGGCATTTTGCCTCTGTGCCTCACCTCCTCATTTACCACACGGGGGTAACAGGAGGCCGGCAGTGCGGGGCCTTCTGCAGACGAGGCACTCAGGACCCTGCTGGACACAGTGCACACACACAGCAGGGAGCTACTGTCACTTCAGGGGTGCCACCATGACTCAAAATGCGACTTTATGGCACCAAGCAGTTGTCAGCCGTAGACTCGTCTTGTTGACGAACCTGGTCCCCAGTGAACATTTGCTGCTCCTGAGAACCTCAGCCTGCTGTCTCGGGTCCACATGTGGTGTCATGTTAGCTGATGGGGGCTGAGGCTATTTCTGGGAGATCTGCTTCTGAGGGCAGACGACACTATTGGAGCTCACGGCGTGACCCTGTGTGAACATTTGCTTTTCTAGCTCATGTGTTAAACAACAACAAGATGAGCCTGTGGCTCTCCTGCCCCTGCAGGTTGCACTCCACGTCCCCAAGTAAGCCTTGTTCTGAATGCTCTCGGTGCACAGCGATTCTCCACACGAGACTCCTCAGCACGTATTTGTCATTTAGATAACATTTTGGGGCTACATTTTGTAGCAAAGCAGAAATGGAACTTACACCTGCATAGTGGCTGAGCAGTTCAGATCCTGTACTTGTCTGATATTCTTCCCCTATTATCTCACTTTATGCAAAGACAGACATCCTGGCCCTAGAGGGCCAAGCGACACTAGTTGTCTCACTCTGATGGGGTTTTGCGCCAGGCACTGGGCTAGGTGCTGGGAAATCATTTACACCCCAGGACAACATTTCATTTAGTGAGATGCCGTGAGGCTTGCTTGCATGGCAGGCTTCTCTGGGGCAGCATGTCTGTGTCCTGTGTGTTTGTATAGTTTAATTCTTCTTTAATGTGGAAAGCATTGACGGGTGTGATTTTATTTCTGCTGTGGGTGCCTTATCTGTCTCACTAGGTCCCTTTAAGATCCTGGAGGCTGCAGGGGTTGCTGTTTCTGGCAGGAATTTGGGCTTGGGTCAGAGTCCAGGGCTGAGGGCAGGCCCACTCCTGTGGAGCTGGGCCCTGGGGTACTGGGTGTGGGGCCCGGACCTGCTGGTACCAGGTGGGCCCTTCTGTTTGTGTAGCCCAGTCTGCAGATGAGGAGGCAGCTTGGAGCTGTGGAGATAGGAAGGAGACACTCTGGGCTGGTGACAAGAGTATTTAGGATTGGAGCCCGAGATTGGAAAGGGACCAGGGCTGCGATGGCCCAACTGTACCCCACACATGTGCAGCCAGTGCTCAGCGCCCATGTGGGAGCACGTCTGCCTCCTCTCTCCCGTTCTTGGAAGTGCTGTGACCTGAAGGAGGCAGAGGGACGGTGGGGTGTGGATGCCTCTTGTTTGTGGGTGCATGGGGTATGAGGCACTGGAGCACACCCCTAAGTTTGTGTGTTTCCTGTGTATTAATTAGGCACTTACTATATTCCCAGCACTATAGGGAGTTTGGGGATACGAGGATGAACAAAACAGAGATAGACACCAGGTTCATGGACCATATCGGGCTGGGGAGACAGGTAATAGGCATGAACGAGCAGGCTGTTTCCTGACCGCAGTTGAGTCCTACAGAAACCAAGGTGGGAAGGTGCTGAGAACGCCATGGCACGCTTCTCAGGTTTGCAGATGATCTCGGAGGACACCAGCAGAGTGTGGACAGCGGCATCAGAGCGGGGGAACCAGCTCCCCAGTCACACGGCTAAGTGCTAATTGCGAACCTTCTGATAAAATGCCACTCACCATTAAAGAGGTGTTGGAGAAGAGGATTTCCTGTCCTGAAGAAATGCTTATGATGTATTTTTAAAGGAAAAAAGTAGGTTATAAAACAACATGAAGAAGGTGATACATTTTTTTTTTAATACTCAGGAACAAAGACCCAATAGATGGAGGGACAGCAAAGTGTTCTAGTAGCTGCCCCAGTGGCACGGGGGGTGGGGTGGGGGGGTGAGGAGTTTCACTTTCTTTTTTTATTTTGTTTTATTTTTTTATTGTTAAATCATAGCTGTGTATATTAGTGCAATCAAGGTGTACGATGTGCTAGTTTCATATACAATCTGAAATATTCTCATCAAACTGTTCAACGTAGCCTTCATGGCATTTTGTATTCTGCATTTAGTAAGTTTCGCCTGTACCCATTCTAAGATGCACCATAGATGTGGCCCCACCCATTACCCTCCCTCCACCCCAACCTCCCCCCTCCCTTCCCCTCCCTTGGCCCTTTCCCCATAGTCTTGTGTATAGTTGGGTTACAGCCTTCATGTGAAAGCTATAGTTTAGCTTCATAGTAGGGCTGAGTACATTGGATACTTTTTCTTCCATTCCTGAGATACTTGCTAAGAAGAATATGTTCCAGCTCCATCCATGTAAACATGAAAGAGGTAAAGTCTCCAT